>CM052085.1:11872291-11884845 GCA_028453745.1 Agapostemon virescens
AACATTTATTAATTATTTTTAAAAAGTAATCCATTTTTGTCATTTTAGGTTTTTATCATTATGAGTTTTTAAGATTCTTAAAATGTTCCTGAAAAACTGGAGGAATGTATGGTAGTAAACACATAATATCTTTATGTTTTTCTTCCGTTACTGGTCTAGTGGTGGTGTATAATGGAAATAATTTAATATTTCCGTATATTTTTGGTCTTTCTCTTTTAGGTACAAGTTCCAAAACGTAAAATTTAAAATCATCTAAAGAAGTTTTATAGAACATCTTATAAGGTTCATTTTTCAAGAATCTCATCCATTGAATTTGCAGCCAAGAGACAGATTCACCCGCAGTATTTTTTCCTCTTCTTGTCGTTGTCTCTTCTAGTGGTTTCATTGAAGTAAAATCCGGCTGCGACATTCGCTTTTCGAAAATGGATTTCTTCTTCTACACTTTTCTATCAAGTCATAATAATTCCAATAATTAGTTCGGGAGAGCCCAACTGAATTAATGCACTTTCAAAATAGAACTAAGCGAATTCCACATATTGTTAGGTAGACCGGAATATTGTCGTTTCTATTATTGTTTGATTGTCATTTGTCGCCTTATTGTGTAGTTCAAAAACGCGCCGAAGAGGACCATGTACCGTTCCAAGGTTATTTTTATATCATTTCTTTCAATTTTTTACTTACACCGCTTTCATAATTAACACTAAATGAATTCCATATAATGTTAAAATTACAACCACTATGTAATGGTTCAATTTTGACAATATCGTAAAAATTACATTGAATTAACTTAGTTTAAAATAACGTGGTGTGAAAAAGCTGATATACTCATATTTTTTAAATTTTGACTTAGACCACTTTCATAATTATGGGCTGATTTGACATTAAACCTATTTTCTTGTTTAACAGTTGAATTTTTAGCAATTTATAGAATACAAACGAATTCCATAACATGAATACAATTTTGAAAAATGGTATTGCAATTTTGACTATGTACAATGGAACTATTATAAATAAAAAATTTCTCGATCTTGGAATTACCCTTTACAACAACGTGCCAGGCTCGTGATGAAGATGTCGAGTATAATTTATTAAACATAAATGTTATTAATTTCCTTGAACCCCAAATAAAATTCTATATTATTGTTGGGGATATACAGTTGTTTTAAAGTAAGTGGGCATTCAATAAACATAAACTCTCATTTTTGTCGACGCAATTATAAACGCCAAAGACATGTTCTAGTCACTGCAACCACAGAATAAATCGTAAGCGAAAGGATTAAGATCGTTTGAATTGCAAAGGCTTAAGAATATTTTCTAAATTTTTCCGAAACTCCTCAATCGCCGCCGATCTCTTCTCGTCGACGTCATGTTGCGCCAGTAAGGTCTACTTTGAATAAAAGATGATAAACCAGATAGCGGTTGCCTGATAAACCTGTACGGTCGACTTCGAAAATAGCTCTTCCCTGGCCAGTGGAATTTATTCATACGGATGTCCTTGGTTCGGACGCGTTCGAATGTTCCATCCATTGGAATTTCGTCGGTTTTCAACCGCATTGATGAAAGTGCTTAGCATCGGATCGATACTGATAAATGTTGAAGAACAGGTGGACGCGACACCTAAATATTCAGAGCATCGGTACCCTTTGATCCGGTTAGATCCAACAATTGCGGCGTTAGAAAATGAAAGGACTCCGGCGTTCCTTCGCATAGGATTGAATTTGCATTAGGGTAGAATGATATTATGTAACTTCTACCTTTGGAAATATGTCTGTTCAATCGGCATATTATTTCAATTAAATTCGGGAATTAAATGGATTTGTGCGATGAAATCTGACTTTTGATCGACGCGCTTATCTTTTCATTTCGTACTCGCGAAATGGTATAATTCATTTGTTCCCTACAATCATTATGAAATTATTAATTCAATACGTGTACAGCAGATTGTTTAAAGCTCGGTGTAACCATTTTAATACTCCATTTAAATTTTAATAGCACTCTCAATAGGAAGACAAGATTATCGTGTGTTTCTATTGGGTCATCCAAAAATCAATTGGCATTTGGTATATACAGAAAATAGCTTCACATAAAATGAATGTACGATCGGTTACATAATCGATGGCACACGCTTTAAATAATAATTAACAAATAAATACATAATGTCATTATAAATAGATCAAAAGACTTCAGTTTTTTTCGTAATTAGAAGGCTTAGTTTACTAGATGATGTATAATGACGATTTTATAAAATTTCGTTTAGACTGAATTACAAAAAAAACAAAAATAGTATATGTTGTTTTTTCAATCTTTTTCATTTGAATTTATAACATGCTAAAGATTTCGTCGAAATTGGACAATCGAATTACAAGTTATTTGCACGTTGTACTCGAATGATAACTCTGAGACGCCACGAAAAATTTCCACATTATTAATTAAAACAATTTTAACAACGCTCTCTTTATATCTAAGAAATTGATAAAAATTTCACGATCGTAAGAACGAATAACAGTAGAAAACCTTATATATCTAAGGTGAAATAATTCATGTAAAATGAAAATATTCTAGGTCAGAAGAAATGCTGTGGGTTTCTAGTTAAAAGTATTTGTTATTATAACATGCAACGTCGCGGCCCCGAGGTGATGGCTTTTTATGCGACTCTACATTTTGGTTAGGATTATGTCGAAAAAAGAGTTACCGGTGAACAATGTTAGAGATGTCTAATACTTTTAAATTCATAGCTTATTTAAAAAATGGGAATACTTACGAGAAAGTAGTTGAAACGTGTTTACAGAATTCGGTAACAACTGCATGCTTATAATTTTAGGAAGTGCAGAATGTACAATACATATTCAGTTACCTAAGAGCACTCATTTGTCTGAAGCCTCGAACCCATCCAATACGCGGTACCTTCCATTTTCGCCTTTATCCTCCGCGAACCGCCTCAAAGTCGCTACAAACATTCGCTTACGGCATAGTAATTCCTCCGCTTTCTTCGCGGGAGCGGCGAGAACGTCGTCGCTTTTCAATATCGCGTGAGAAAGGACGTGTGTCTGGAACAGGACCGGAAGTTTTCGTAAATCCCGTCTCGCTCGGCGATTAATATTCCATGAAGTTAAACGGGAAAGGCTGGCGCGTCGCGTCACGGGGACTTGTTAAGTTCGCTAACTACGTTCGAACAGCGTAGATCATCCTAGAGTTTCCGTTCGTGTGTTCTTAGCGCGACGCGGGACCACAGTGTGCGGCTGACTGACGGCTGAGTGACAGTATTCGAACGCCAAGCTGACGGAAGAATTACTTGAAACCGGAATTTTAAGTCGGTGATAGTTCCCGCAACCGCCCGAGGCAGCACGTGTTGCAGAAAATCTAAGAAAGATGGTAAAATTTGCAATGGATATGAAAAAACTGAAGGAGAATGTTTGTCTGACATACTACTGGGTTCTTCTACTTGTAAACATGAATTTTTGTACGTATGCAAAATGATACTGGGGTGATACTAAAAATGTAGTTGGTAACATTTACTGTTAATGCTAAACAATATTTTACTTCGATGTGTAAAATAGTGTAAGAAAGTCAGGATGTTGAGTTGCTGTCATCTCAGTGTGCAGCAGCTATTAATCAATTGCACTATGACTTGCTTTACGATTACAATGATTAGTACAACAAGAAAAACGTATATTTATTGTATAGTCACGTGTTCACCAATAACGTTCACTACAATCAAATTTTGTTTCAAATTAAAGGGATTTAATAACACGCATTTTCTAGCAGAGTTGTTTGAAGTCTTCATCACGAGTCTAACTTCATACAATAATGCAAAGGGTTAAAACAACAATAAAGGAGCTAGAAAGTATTGAAGGAAGGGATTGAACATACTTTGTATTAAAAAGTCAGCTCAGAAATAATTTTTGTAAATATATGTGACTAGAAATTGGAGTAAGAAATATTATAATCCTTTCATTTTATATTTCTCATCAATGGATAATAAATAATAGGATAAGTATTATTAGAACATTGTTGTATCTTTACAAGTATCGCAACATGTTATCTATTTTCTATAAGAAGTTTATGTCCACCATGGCGAGTATGCTTGACTTTCCGTTGACTTGTACCACTTATATTTTAGAAATTTTCTTAATACATAACAAAATTTCGTTAAAAATTGTTTTATGAAATAAATACTGAATAATTAGAATGTCATTGATGCAAAAAAACAGGGAGAATGTTGTCTGACGCATCATTATCGTTTTATTTCATGGTACGTTTCACTCATCGTTGATTCGTACTACTGATTTCATTGAAATCTTTATTTGTACCCTATTCTTTTTACCTTTAGAGAAATATTGTGATATTATACGTTATTTCAAGAGGAGATACGTACAATTTCTTCCAAGAAAATGTAATTACCGCCAGCGAACTCGGTTATACAAAAATGGTAAGGGCTCACTGTTGGTGGCAGACTATTACTGTGGAACGCGATCTGCAGAGCATCGCAGCGGACATCTAATTTCCCAATTATATGAAAATTCCTCTCGATCACGAAGCTTCGCTGCAGTCGCCTCTCACTAATAAACCGTCAACCTTTCGTCGAGTCGAAGAACTTCACGGAAAGTGGAAGACTTCCCGGAAAGAAAGCCTTTGTTGCGTGGGCTTGGAAAGAGATAGCGAGTAAAAAAGGATGCGCTCTTGTTATCGAATGTGGGGCTGAAAACCGGAAGAAGGTAAGTTGATATTTATGATAATTAAGGGTATCGATCTTTGTCGACGTTTTCTATAAAAATCCTCTTAGCACAGCGCATCGTTGCACTTTATTAGTATCGATGGAACTAGCGAGTCGTTGCAAAATACATCTCACACATACAATTCGCACTGTATTTCTTTTAAAATCTTTAATAATCCTTTTAGAATTCTTATAAATTCTTTAAAAAAGTTATTCGTTTCTAACACTAAGCTTAAGGAGCACTAACAGTGACTATTTTACATTACTTTATAAAAATAAGGAGAATGTGTCTGTCAAAATTTGTAGCCAGTTTTTTTATAATATTTACATAAAGAAATAAATTTGTTCAATAATTATTTGTGTGTGTATGTTTACAATCTCAAAAATCGTGAATTAAAACTATTATGTCAATTAGACGTAGAATTGGTGTTAAAAAGATTACGAATACTTTTCACACCGACTGCACCACCAATAAGAATTTGTTAAAACACAGAAAGCGGTGAGAGTACCTTTTGTAACACATAATTAACAATGTGAAATAAGAAAAATGAATCCACGACAAAGAAATTATGTTCCACAATGGGTTAAATAAAAGGGTGGCGTATAGAGAGGTGATTCGTTTGAGGAACGGCTAGAAACGCATGTTTTCTTCCTCTTAGTTATGCGAGAGCTTTAGGACCAAGATTAAGAATTCTACGGATGCAATTTACGTCGAGTAAAAAATGGCACGCTAATTCTTCCGGGCGGAAGAGCGCGAAGCCGTCGCGAGAAACAAGGAATAGGAGAGAGGAAGACGAAGGATGAAGAAAAGAAGAGAAAGAGAAGGATAGAGGGAAACCCAGCCAGCCAGGCGCGGAGACAAAAATCAGGGAACAAAGGGGCAAGGTTTCATTCGAGTCGCCGCCTAGAGCGGAACGAAGAGTCTCGGGATTACAATTTGTAATCAGCGTCAATTTGCACCGGCAACTTGACCGAGTTCCCTCGGAACAGGGGGACTATCGATCCCGTCTGTTTGCACAAACATTTCCCGCGATCCAGGTCAAGTCCATGCTCCTCCGAGGGAGCAACACAAAAAGATAATGATAACTATTCCATCCGCGACTACGGAGCGAAACTGTCGAGAAATCCAAGTTTCGAACTGTGCAGATCTTTCTGTGCGACGTTAGAACGAGATTGTCATCGAGTCCATTGCAACGTAATTTCTGCTGTATCAAAGTTTCGAAAGACTTTAGGACCCGACGGAAATGGAGACGATGCGCTTGTTGTTCCAGAAACTTAACTTTGCATAAATTCGTTGAGCATGAGAAACAAGATTTTCAATAACTATTTGTAGTTTGAAAAATATTAGCTCCCTAGAGAAATTCTATTCACCGATAAAAGTTTACTGGAAATCGATGAACGGTTTAAAACTCAACGAATGATGGTGTGCTTTTCATTTATGTGGAATTCTTTTTTCCAATGTTAAACTTTCGAGACTCCAGCCCATAATACTTAGGTAGGAAAGGATTATAAATTTATATAGACATTTTTGTTCTAAGTACTTCGACAAATGGTCCAGTTTGTTCAAGAAAATAAAGCGAAGAGCTAAAGAGCGATAACTAGTAAACTATCAATTGGAGTTTTTTAATGACCACGATTTCTATTGTTTTAACCTCTTCTCATACCATTTTCGTTGTGACTAAAGTTATTATAACATCTTCATCATTAAAAGCGTTACAAAAAAAAATATAATATAGAATATGTTTATTATACACGTTTATTGCATGAAAATTATGTGAAACATTTTATGACAGTTTGTGGATGCCACACCGAAAAGAACTGTTCCTCTTTTGAAGCAAACCAATCATCGAGCCATTTTCGTACATTTTCGTAAGATGTAAGACGCTGCTTAGCAAGTGCATGTCCTATTGATGCAAATAAGTAATAATCGGATGGAGCCTTGATCATCGTTTCTTTGACCACATTTAATTGATCCGCGACTTGTCGGTGCGTTTGAGCGTCATCCTCAAACAACAATGCTTGCAATTCGCTGTCTTCAAACTTTCTCGGTGGTCTTTCACGTATATTGTATGGTTGTAAGTTGAAAATCTTTATCAGAAGTTTAACTACATTAATAGCTAGCGCCGCGTATGGACAAATTCTGGTTTCATATTTACAGACCTCGTAACCGTCCCCTTCGAGAAGATCCGATATTTTTAGGACACGCCATCTGTCTTTCCCATGCCGCTACAGACAAAGGAGACATTTTAGGTGAAAATCGTAGATGACTTAGGATCGACGTACATCCAGCTGCTCGTAAACCGTGGATCTTTTTCGGTCCACGCGGGCAGCGATCGCGTTAAACCAGCGCGCGCGCTCTCGTTCCAGGTCGTTCTAATTCGATCCATAATTCATACCGATTTTCAACGGTACGGCGACGAAGTTACGGTCCATAAATTATCTTCCTCTAGCCTATGAAGCCGACGTTAAGATACTTCCTCGTCGAAGAAAGGCAGCCGAGAGGCCGGACACTCGAGACCGCGTTGCCACGCAGCAGCTCGTAAAACGGAGTCTTAAAAGGGTGACGCGATAAAGTAACCTGGAGAGATGGCCCCGAAAGGATGCCTGGGATCAAAACCCTCTCGTTCCCCGCCGAAATTGCTCACGTGTCTGATCACCACGTACGCGATAACCTAGTGGCCAATTCCTCGGCACATCCGCAGGAACGTAAAACTCTTCGAGGCTGATGGCGGCGGGAGCGTAAACTTTAGATTCGCGAGTCAGCTTCCGGACAATCGGGTCGGGACCAAATTAGGGTGGGAATTTCAACAGTGACCTTTTTCCGTCGATTACCGTCTCCCTAGCGCATTATTTCTCTACCTCCCAGGGACCAGGATCTTTTTTATGGTACCCTAGCAGCTTGCGAATTCCCTAATCTTCGCTGACCCTGTGTATGAGACACGTGTCATCTACGTTCATACTGGTTGCCGTTAACACTACATCCATCACTGCGAGTCAAATGACCCTTTCCAGATTTTTATTTTGCAATTATTAAAGTTATAAAATTTTCTCCATAGGAATCGATTCATTAAGATTCTTTGTTCAATCGTATATTACAATAAAACTTGTACAAAATTCAAATTAATTAAATCTTTACATTTTTGTAAGACAATACACAACTAGGTTATTAGGTAATCTCAAATAATTGTAGTATAAAATTGCGGGATTTGTTTCACTAGTTCTTTTTTTTCAAGTACAGTTGAGAGTTCAGTGCAAACATAATTTTTTGCACCGATCGCAAGAAGCTCGAATGCAGTATAAATTTGTTTTGTGGCTTGGTAGGCTCTTCAGATGGACAATAATATAACAACATTTTTAAAGTCTTGTAATAGTTTCACGGTTTTTGATTTTCCTTCAAATAAAGTGTATTTACAGGGTGTGCCATTTAAGCAGACCCAGACCAATATCTGGGAAACTGTTTCTGCAACTGTTTCGCTAAATAAAAGAAAGGTTACTTTTTCTTATCGACTTAATTTTCATTACTTTGAATTATAATTTATTTAAAATAAATCGTACGATGTGCTTATATGTATGACATTTTAACAAGCATCGATACAATCGCAATCACTAGGAGGCACGTTAACGAAATATTTCAACAAAACTGTGTACACAAAAATTGTTCCGAGCGCAAAGCTAGAAGTTCTGCACGCAATAACAATTTTTTCCCCGCGGCGAATAATTTCGCTGAAGATTCGTTGACGCTCGAAGAACGCTTGCACCCCCTGAAATTGCAAGTTTATCCGTGTTATATTGATTTACTGCGCATTCATCACGGGTAAAGGCACGATCAAGCCTTTCGGAGGCAACGGCGCAGCGACGGACAAAGTTTATTTGAGAGGGTAATTTCACGCGATTCCCCGCTGAGGATAAAGTGTATTTAATCGGGAAGAGACGAAGAAGATTAAAGACCACGATCCTGTGCCGTGGAAGCGATCGTTTCCCGAAGCCGAAGCGTCGAATGAGCGGAGAGAGCTTCGGGCGCGACGCGAACGAGGTGAACCAACATCCAGACAATTTAAAAGGCGAGTAAATACACTTCGAGGTTTGTAAATAGCCTGCTTCTGTACACAATACACGGTGGTGTCTACGGGTGCACATTCGGCCTTCGTTTGCCTCCGTGCGTTCAGACCGCGGCAATAAGAACGCGTAAATACCGGCGAATTCCTCGCAATTTTCTGCGCGAGCGGTTGCCCCCGTTTTCTCGACATCCACCCTCTCTCGGTCATGATCGTACCGAGACATTCGACTGAAATGAAAATCTAAATGACGCCGCATTTCCGCTTTTATCCTGCCCGACGATCGAATAAAATTGCGGACAAACGAGGGACTCCGAGATACGCGTTAACACTCTTAAAGTTCGTCGTGAAATACCAAATATGCGCATCAAACTTTTACAATGGAACGGCCATGTTGGTCGAATATGCTCGCTGAATATCGTACAATTACGACGATGTAGGATTCATATTAAAAATGTACTCGTAATTGTGCGACTTATTTCAATTTAAATGCGACGAAAATTATACGTCTTCTTTCCGCGATGATACGAATTATAATATCTCTGAAGTTATTTAAAAAATTTTTTAAGACCGAGTCTGTTATAAATTTGTAGAATGAAGCTTTCTCTTTGCTGCGAGATCTCAAAATTTGGTGTATGAATTTTTCTAATCGTTTTATTAAACTTTGAAGTTTCACGAAAGCAGGAGCTTCCGATTTAAAAGTAAGCACAGGTTTATCAGGTTACAATCATTTTTTACCAGTCACTTGTGTAGAGAAAAGTGAAAGGAAATATTTATTTGATTTACTAAACGAGAGAATGTTATTTAAACTAAGTTCTCTTGAGTTTGACTGCACGAACGAATTTTCTTTTAGAAAATGAGCAATATCAACATTTACACGATTCTGTTGACAATTTTCAAGATATTTGATAGTCCGTTTCGCATCCTCAATTTGCGAATGTCCGCAAATACATGAAAATATGTGTCAAATATTTTTGCGAGACCTGTTTCCTACAAAAATCCCGTGAAAATACGCTTTTCGCTTCAATTAGGTAACATGTCAGTGTCAAAGTATCTAAATCCTGGTGGAAATTAATAAAAAGAGGCTCCAGGGAAGCCAGACATAGTAATAATTCAGCAGATACGGTTGCAAGAAATGGAGATGTATAAAGAAAATCTTTCTTGAAACCGCAGCGCAATGTGCAGATCCTTCCTGGTGGAATAATAAATCTTTCGTCTTATAAACAGAGAAAAGTTAAAAATAATAAGAGAAAGAGAAATAGGAGGAACAATAGTATGCTCGCAAACTATAGCGTAAGATAATAAGAAGCACATTGGTGTGAATGGACGAGGTTCAGCACGTTTTAATTGAGAAAATTTTTACGCTGGAACAATGTTTACCTTGGTCTTGTATGCACAACCGGGGCTTTCTTAAAATTCGAATGAAACGTGCCATTGTCATGGAAATGAATGGTCCGCGGATCTGTATGCATTTATAGTTTGTAAAAACTTTTGGGACACAATGGCAGAGAAAGTTTTACACTACACAAATCCTTCTGTAACAGAAACGCGAAATGTCGATCCTTTACAGTTAAAAATTCCGATGCACTTTCTTATAAGGCTAAATATTAACTATGCCAACTCTGACAGTCTGATGGTTTCGGTAAATGGCTCAAAAGACGCGCAAATAGGAAACAAATGTATCTGTTTATTTATGCAAGCTTTCTCATTTAGAGTGCCTAGTTGTTTCACTGCAGACTGGCACAAATATTACATTTTTTCAGACAGTCTTTTAGCGGATACACACATTTTAACTTTTTATACAATTTTTAAGTAGGTTCAAAAGGATGTTTAAACAAAAACTCTAAAAAATGAACACTGGACCTATTATATCTTACAACTAACTGGTACGTCTTGACTTACAAAAATGATAAAATTGAATATATTTAGATATCGTACGATTCTTATTATAACATGTTCACGAATAAAACTATTTATTCAGAAAATCATAAAATAAAGAAGTTAAAACCTGTGGCGAGAGATTTAATTAAATGATTTTATTTAACACATAAATAACTGACCGAAAATTTTCAAAATAATCTGCGGAATAAAGCTTATAAGGATCTACAAATTATCTTTCGATTCACTCGGGCATTTAGAATAATTTAAAAAAAGAACACTTTAGAAGATAGGGTAGCACGGTTCTCCAATATCATTCTTATTATTAAAAAAATTGGCAAAATGTCAATATAGGTATACAGTATTATTAACGAAAAGATAGAAGAGATTGTCTTATCGAAATACATATTCTAATAAAAATTGCAGAAAGTCTAGATAAATGCAACATTCTCTCTTTTCATAAACTAATGTTTACTGGTCACTTGTAATGTTTAGTATGTTCATTGTTAAACGAATTATTTGTGCCAAGCCTGTCAATAAATATTTCCAAATTAATAGTGTTTCAATCGATCGTAACAGAAACCCAGAAACGACGTCCAGACAATTCCAGACAAACTAAAACAGTTAAATTGATAGAAGGGTCGTTTGTCCACGCTTTATCTGCCGAATTCTTTCATTGGAACTATGGAAAGTTGCTGAAGAAGGACATCAGCCTTGATTTCTGCGAGTTTCGAGAATAACTTTACTTCGTTGAGCCAACCTCGCACGCTGTCGAAGCGTTTTCATGCCAGTGACCCATTCGAAACGTTCGACCGACGCGAAGGTTAAGTTAATAACCGTGTCTTTGAGAGAATAACGAGACACTATAATATCCGAGAATATTTTCCGTGGGATGGCAGAGGTAGCGTGTAGATCGAACTCCTGTTCCCGACGTATTCCCTCGAGAGCCCTTTGACACAGAACAAACTGGGTCGCTGGTCCGAAGCCCTCTCGTCCTGGCTAAAACTAGATTCCCGACTCCGCGGCCCTCAAAACAGAGAAAACGTTGTCTCGACCACTTAAAGCCGCGACAACCATCGAATACACGAACGATAAATCTACTTCGAGACCTGTTGTCCTGTACAAATTGACACTGCCTGGTCTATGTGGTCGGTGAATAGGATTCAGGTGACTTCCACACACTCGCTCACATACTACGGAAACGGAAACCAACCAGAAAAATTGCCCTCCGATTTCTGTTTGTTCTATTCTTCCGACCTTTGAAGTCGACTACCTTTGTATAACCATTCTACTTCGTAACGGTAAAGTATCTGCACTTTGGTCAACACTAAACGGATCGAACAGTAAAAGTATCTAATAAACACTGCTCTCAAAAATGGCAAAACTGTATTTATTTTCATTTCTTTTAGTTATTTATGCTTGAATAGGGAAATCAACTTAATATGGTGTGGTACAAATGTTATAATCTGTTTCCACTGTTTAAGAAATTGTTGTATTAATATTTAAAAAATTAATGAAAGAGTCATCAAATCGAATTCTGTCCTGCGATATTATGCTTCAGAAATAATAAAACTGGAAGATTTGTCGAACATGCGTGCTGCTGACCTGAAAGAGCGCCATGTCTGACCATAACACACCGTTTCTACTTCTGATAAATACCTACATACGTTTATATTAGGGTGTCCCATAAGTTTCTTCCCTTTTTTTGATGCGAAATGAATACACGATATTTGTTATTTACGGTGGATTTATTATGTTATATATGAACCGTTCTGTTCTATAACCTTCTTTCATCTCTCAGGAAGCCTCATTGTGCTCTCTTTCCAAAATTGTTGAAGCTTATTTGCAAAATATTCATCTAGGTGCGTTTTTATTTCGCTTATGGATTTGAAAGATTTAGCACGGAG
>CM052085.1:11905435-11955267 GCA_028453745.1 Agapostemon virescens
GTCGTGATTGGTTAAGGATAGTTTTAGGTGAAGGAAAATAATGTTTTTTTAATTGGTTGTACAAGCGATGGAAGGAGTAGGAAATTGTCGATGTATGAATATCGTGATTTGTTGTTAGTCGTCTGTCGGGGTAAAAATTGTCCGCGTATGGTGCTTGTAAAATGGTCGGCTAATTTCCTGGGGACACGGCGAGGTCTTCAGTGTTTCCGTCGCAATAAAGATATTACAATTGTAATAAATATTGCGAACTGCGGCGTATTTCTGTTAACACGGGGATGAAGCATTTTCGTAGCGTGGCGACCTCGAATTCGCAAAATTGGTATAGCGAATTTTGCTGGGTCGTAAATCCCGCTCCGCTTGCTCGCGAGGAACTTTAGGTACGCTTGGCGCAGTTGCAACTAACTACACCTATTTGATATAAAATTCGTCTTTTAGAAACAAACGCTTAATATAATTAATATTTATCTAATTCCTTCCTTTCGAGATGTATATCATTCTGTTTACCCCTTGAGTTACGATGTTCCGGTGACAGGCCTCGTAAAAGTTATTTCATTGTTAATAATTTCTAAGGATTTGTATGCTCGCGTTAGGTACATGCATTGTCGTAAGAGTTAAATATTCATAACAACTAAAGAGTTTTCGTGGACCGAATAATATTCGTATTTGTTTAAGTCTAATTTGAAATTTCCGTCACGAGCATGTCTCGACGTTACAAGACAAGAGGTTAAACAGATTTAACATGACATAGCGTAGCAGCATTTTAATGAAGTTTGTACTTCAATGTAACTTTTGTATGAAGGAATTAATGCCGTTCAAGAGGTGGCGTATACAGGTAGCAGTTTTAAACAGTATGTAAATAAGTGTAGAATTTAACATGATCAGTTTTTGTGTAGGGAATCAAAACCCTAAAACGAAAGGTTAATCAAATTTACAATCGTTCAGTATTGTAACAAAACGACTTCTATTCCGGCATTATTATTCTGGTTTCCTTCCGTGTGCTGCATAAAAATGTATACTTGCGTTTCTTACTTTGCATTCAACTTTCTCGATAAAATTTCACGCTCGTTCTAACACGCGCATTCTATTTTCTATACACACTACGAAACTGTTATTTATAATTTCCGTTGAAGCAATTTCGCGTTTGTCACTCCTACTTAACATGTGTGCACGCGATTATTATTTTCTATACAAAATACGAAGCTATTATTCATAATTTCCATTGATATCATTTCACATTTGTCAGTCCTATGTTAGTATGCGTGTACGCGATTATTATTTTCTGTACACAATACGATGCTGTTATTCATAATTTCCATTGATACCATTTCACATTTGTTAGTCCTACCGTAATATACGTGTACACAACTATTGTACCCACTGCACACACGCGGATAACGCTGTAAACATGTTGCGCGCAACAACAATTTCCATATTTTACTCTTCAACTGTGAATGTTCATGCAAATTTGTCTAGATAAGCTTGCGAAGGTAAATATTTCATGCAAATTTATAGATGAACGTTCTCATAGGTTCGCGTAGAGGATCTGAAATTAAATAAAACGCTATCCGGTCTGAATATCTTCGGCAAATCGTAAATAATGCGAAATCGTGTTAACTTAGGAATTTCGTTGATTCTGTCAGATTTCGAGGATGGCGGCCTATATTTAACGTATTGTTACGACGGTTGTTCATATGGAGTCGCCATAATGAAGAATTACTTCATGATGAACAACCCTTAAGAAAATAATAAAAGAAGGTGGTTGTCACGGAACTGTTGTACCGACAGACAATCGAGAGAGTCGAAGATTGGCTGTCGAGCGGACTGGACGGCAAAATCGATAGATTTATCCTAATTGTATTCTTGTTATTAATTGTACAGTTATAATTATAAATAAACGAGATGCCGCGTCGTTCGCCGAACGAAGAGCGGAAAATGCGCAACAGTATAAACATTAGCGTTGCAGGGTGGGAGGGGAGAGGGGCCGGAGGTTTTGATATAATTCGCTTGTCCATTAACGGGATATGACTTAAACACGGTTTAAGCCGATCTTTGTTTTAAGCTGGCCGCACAATCGTCGCACATTCTTTCGCAAATGTGGCTGGTAAGACGATTAGCCGAGACGTGGGTGTGAGTGGGGAACGTTAACCGAATTCAGGACATTTTGTCCGTTCACCGGAATTACGATAATCCGGTCCGTTAATCTCGTCCCGAAGTTGATTAAGGCCGATACGCTTCCGGAGCGTCGGGTAGCTTGAAATTTCGAGACGGACCCCCCATTGACCTACATCAAACTACAATGAGGCGTATCGAGATCGGCCCGCGAACCACGTTGATACCATCCCGAAATTACAGGGGAAATTACGCAGGCGTCCATCGAGGCTGCCTTGAAACTCCATTGAACTTGCGCAACAAGCGTGGAAAACGTTGAACGCTTTTCGAAAGTGCATGAAACTGTACATTGTTTACGTACATTGTGAGTGTACATTGTCGTCGAAAGATTACAATATTTCATTTGATTAGATTCTGCGCAATAGGTAGAAATACAATTTTGACAGTTAAGAATTATATACACTTCAGAAGAATTAATTATTACTAACCGTTTGTACTCAAAGCTAGAAAACCAAAGCATTTCTTCGGACCTAGGATATTTATATTATACATGAATTATTTCGCCTTATATGTATGGAGTTTTTTATTGTTACTCGTCCTTACAACCGTTCAATTATTTGCCCATCTATAAAAATAAATTTGTACGTTAATATATTCGTGGCACTAAATTTAGTTGAGGTCTGAAAAATACGCGAAGCTTGAACGATAACTACGTGTCGTACATTTTAAGTTATCTATCGTTGCTTCATTAAATAAATCACTTTGATTTTACGGAATTTTCGAGGTCGTTGGTTGGGCAGTTAAAGTGTTAAAATGAAGTCACAGTTATATTAACAGTACTACAAAGTATTTTATTAAATAGCCTCAAATTTCCAATAACATTAATGTAACAGTCGCTCCTGATCTTTTGATGATCTTGGAATACGTTGTCGAAGTCATGATTTTGAACAATTTTTTCGTATATATGTCACCACCACTTGGCTTCAATTATTTAGAATGTGAAATGTTACGGTGACCATAGAAAACATTTCCCAAAAACTAAATTCATCCTTTAGGCGAAGGAGAAGTTTCATCTCTCTCCCTAAACTTTCTCCGGGAGAAATCTAACCCACGTCTAATTAAATTTCATTTAAGAGCTGCAGAAACTTAATCCTCCCTGGGGTGCAAATCTGGAAATCTTTGATGAGCTTTAAATATGAGTTTGATATTGAATACTATATTGACTGTATGCAAAGAGAATCGATAAATAATTGTCCAACTTTATTCCGGTTGAAACTACGTTAGGAATGTTGGAAACAATTCCTCTTGAAAGTTTTGTGAAAAGTATTAATAACAGAATTGTTCGTCTAAGGTTCGCCTTCGGGAAATATCATCTTTATCCTTATAAAGCGCAAAAGAAGTTTTTATTGAAATCGTCGGATCAAGCTGCTGTAGCAAGTCGTTTTATTGCCTCAATCGAGAACAGGATCGTGACCTCTTTCTTTTGTAAAATTCTTTGTGAAAACCTTGTAGAAAGTATTAATGACAGCACAACTTCCGTGAAAATTAATGGTTAAACTGAGAAGTCGCATCGTTTGTCCAGCATACAAGGAAGATACAGTCGAGGACAAAATAAAGTGGAGACCTCGTCTAAATTAATGAATTTTTAAAAGAATTAGTTGATTAATTAATGCATAAATAGAGATCCAATTAAAAATTACTATCGAACGAGATCGTATAGTTTCTTTTAAATAAAAAATTTTAAAAATGAAACTATAAAATATAAAAATATATAAATATTAAAATATGCCTTTAGTAAATCTGTGTAAGCGATATGGATGCACGCAGTTTCATAAAAATCGATTAAAACTCCTATGAGCTATAAATAATTAAGAATTTCAAAAATTGTGAGAATCTGCGGTAAATTGTAAGCCCAAAATTAAAAGATTCTTGCATCTTCCAATATCTACAAATTTTTCATGTGTCAACTGTTTTCAGTGCAAGAACGTGCATTAACATACTAATATCTTCAAAAGACACATCTCAAATTGTCATTGCAGACACACATACATAAAAAAGTTAAAAATTCTATCGTTTGCTTTTCTCTTCCAAATTCAAAGCAATAATAATTTCAACAAAACATTGTTCACACATAACCTAATAAACTAATTTTCCCAATATCTCTAAACAAAAGTAGAAACCAAAGAGAATCGATCCTCTGTTTAAATAGTTAATTTTCAAAAGATGTCCACTTAATTTTGTCCCCGACTATAGTCTTCATCCTTGTAAAGCGCAAAAGGCGTTTTTATTGAAATTGTCGGAACAATGCGCTGCATCCAGTCGTTTTATTGCACCTATCGAGAACAGGATCGTGACCTCTTCGTCGACGATCTTTCTCGGTGGTGTACCACCGCCGCGTCGGTAGAAATTGAATCCTTCGATCCTACTCTTCCATCTTCGCCATATTTTACCTCGCTCCTGGGGGGGGGGGGCGACTACAAAATTTTATAACGGTGCCTGGCGTATTTTCTTTGTGACGACCGAGCGCGACATCAACTTTTATTACACCTATCGGCCGTCAAATTGAGACTCGTCTGTCGCGAATTCAAGAGCGGATATTCTCCAACCCTCTTTTGCATCATCGACCACGCGAGCATCGACTCGATCATTTCGATTGGAGTTTTGGGAATGTCCTCGGTTCGGTCAACTTGGGTTCACTGTAACTGGAAGACTGTAAACACAATGTAGGACGATCCTCTTCACGGAAAATCGAAGCAGAAGAGTTAGACGCTGACCGAAGAATGGAAGAAGCGTTGGATATCCCTTTTCAGCTTCGTGCTTCTATTAGGTGTATGAGAGAATCCTGTTGTTTGTTGTTTATAAATTCAAAGCTGTTTGCGTGGTCGCCTCTGTTGCTTGGCCAACTCCTAGCATCTTTGTAATATTGTAGGATTTTGAAAAAGCAGAAGGAATCGCCACGGTAGGACTCGAACTTGTGAGCCCATGGAGCTCTTCGACTTATCCGAATCGTCGTATTTATTTGGTGTAGTTAGACCTATTGTTAATGTGTGTTTGTTCCTAATTGTGGTTCGTAAAACATTGTGAATATCATATGGTCTCCGTGATCTGGGATTCCCTTTTAATGAAAATTTACCATTTTTAAATTTTTCGGATGATCTTAACAGGTTCTTGTTGATCTAGGTCAACAAATGTTTCGATTTTTATCATTAAAATTGCTTGGAGTGCAAAGAGTTAATGCTCGGTAGGTTTAGTGTTAGTACACTTTCGAAGCAGCAAAGAGATTTTTAATCAATAGACTGCAGATCATTATGCGCAATAAGAATTATGTGCATTAGTTGAAAGGCACATGAGTTGCACAGACACTTATTTCTTTTTTGGCAATTTTATTGGGTTGAAAACAATGCAATCGTATTTTAAAATCTGTTCAATGCTTTCACTGTTTTCCATTCGATCCACTTATTTTTATAATGAGCGCATAAAATCCGCAGTCCAATAATCAATGAGGGCAAAGATAAAAGAGATCTCACGGATGTAATGAAAGGAAATATTAAACTGGTAAAGTAGGAGCTCTTCAAATCAAATTGTTTTCAGACAATCATAGGTGTTGTGGCGGACGAACTTCATAGTGATTATGTACCTATAACCTGTAAATAAATATGTATTTCTGTATTTTTCAAACTAACAAAACGTTATTTCTGCTGAGCGTCTATTACACTGTTTCCTTGATTGTATTTTACATATTCGTGAGCACTACATTAGAACGTCTATTGTTCAGGATCGAGTAAACATTTCTTTTTTTAAAGAACGTCGTATATCCTTAAAATACGCATGAATAATCGAGAAAATGCAAAACCTCCAATAGAACTGCTATAACTTTAGAATAAATCAATATATACACTTAAAACAAACACCGTTATATTCGTGAAATATGCACCCATAAATCTGCAAACTTTAAAATTTATGGACCTCACAGCTTCTCACAAAAAAAATCTGAAATCACTTGAACTTTTCACTGTTACGATACCGAATTCCTGTTAATTATTTCATTTAGTCACACTATGATTAATTTCGCCGAATCTCAACGTTTCAGAAAATAGTCACACACGAATGTAACAGAATCTACAATTCTACAGGGTGGTCTAAAATAGCTAGCAATAAGTTTAGGAATTCCAGTTTCACGAATGGTCAACAAATTTTGATTACCTTTTCTTATTTTACACCACTTGTTCAAAATGGTCACTTTTATATTTAATACGTACAAATGAATTTTGTGTTTATGAATCTTCTATACTCAAAGTCAAATGAAGGGCATAGTATTATCATCGATTGGATACTTTTAACACTAGAACTACCAGTTATTTTGACTGGTCTCTAGTTTTTTCTTTCGCAATTATTGAAGTTATAAAAATGTTTTCATCAGAAATTTTCGGATGTACTTCTTTAATGACGTGTGCCTTCCAATAAGTATTGTATGAAGTTTTAATAGTTGCAGTCTCGTTATTATTATAAACCAATGTATATTGTTGGATTTATTGTTCGGTAGTTCTATAGTTAAATAACATTCCGATGACCTGGAAATTTCGAAAAATACGATCTCGAGAAAATTCTTATCCCATCGTGATACCTTTCAACAAAATAATATTCTCTTACGACATTTTTCTCTCTCGTAAAAAACAAACGAGTTATTCAAGATGTTCGCATTAGATAGGACATCCTGTACGTAGATAACTTCGTTGTGAATGTTATAAAGTCAGCTGCGAACTAGTCTCGCAGTCGGAACAAGTCGAATTTACCACAGTGAACCTTCGTTTTATGAACTTGTACATCCGTTCTTCACAACGTTTACTAAAGTCGCACAGATACCCGGAAACGAGATTATACTTTCCATTTTACATATTAGCATTATTTACTTCAAGTTTAGATATTACATTATGGTTTCTCCGTGAAAAACGTACTGTTATGCCGCAACACGCAGGAGGAGGTTCTTTTGTGGAAGAACTACACTTTTTACAATGAACTTAGTTATTATTTATAAGGTTCGGAAACAGCGCAGAGGTTTACTGATATACGCGTAAAGGTTCGAAGATTCGCGTGACAAGCGTCTTGATCAGAAAATTAAGAGTCTTCTGCCCATCGGCGGCCTTAGTTTATATATATTGAATGGTGATGCACAATTTGGTATTCGGAATGCTGACTGAGTGTTTCCAGGTCTTTGCCACTACAGAGTAAGCATTCCGTTATATGAGGCGGACTGCGGACTTGGCGAATTAAGTTAGGCTGCTTAACAGTACCATTCGAAGGTTTCCGGCTCCTCGCTCAATGGCGATGGACGCGTCGCAAGGACCCGTCGACAATCGTTTGGGACAGTTCAGCCTTGTTTGAGGAAATGGGTGGATGTTTCATGGGGAAAGTAACTGCCTCGAATTTTTCAAAGTTCGTTATCGGGCAATGATGACAACGCCCACATAGCGGTACATGTATACATTCTATGGACTTCGTGACGGTGTCGTTTTTACCATTAATATTTCATCCTTTTCATTAGTGTCTTGTCGTTTACATTTTGCATTTGGTCTGTATCATTTCTATTCCGTCTGTTCCAATTGTACTTTGTCTTTTACTATTTTACTGTATCGTTGTCAGTTCTTCGAGTGAAGAAATTATTAAAGTTCTTAGTATTAACCGCTTGCCATATTATGACGAGCCAGACTCGTGTCGAAGATTTTAAATAAAGTCTAACAAATATAAGTATTATGCCTTTCTTTTTAGACGAAATCGAATGTTGTTCATTTATAATCAATATTTAAGCATTGAAGTAAATGTAGTAGTGTAAAAGTTCTAAATTGTCTTTTCTCTTCTCTAACAGTTTTAGCGATGTGGACGTTATAACAACTTTAGTTACAAAGAAACTACCATGGCAAAGGGTTAAACAGTGTCTGTCGTTGTTTTACCAATATATGAGAAAAGTGTACTCAGCGGTCCTCCAGTATTGTTGGCCACTGAGAGACACTACACCCTATTTGAGGTGTGCACCTCAGCGATTCGCGAATTGAAGTCGAGCGACGCGATGCGACACACTTAACGACATAAAACGCGGTAATTTTTAATTGCTGGCTACTTTGATGCACAGTGTACAGCAAATTCGACAATGGAACTGTGGTGTGCGTGAGATAATTTTGTGTCACTAATCCTGCTTAAAACTCCGAGGGTTCTTTTTGTCTCGACGTTTAAAGTAGCTCTTCGAGGAAGCGCAAGAAATTTCGCGGCGTCTTTGTAGTTGCCCGTTCAACGGGAATACTATACGAAGGAACGGCTTCATCGGCGAGCTTGCAGACGCGAAAAGCTCCTTCAGAGTCCGCGGTATTTTCTTCTCAGAGTCGGTGGCAGAGTAAATCCGAGTAGCGCGGTTGCCTCGCGGCCTTCCCCGAGCAAAAGACACGAACCGCCGCGCCGGAGAAGCTGAGAATCCCGTCGCGACTCTGTGACATCTTAATTGCATCCTCAACAGCCACGAGAAAGCCATACTGAGAGTTCGTTTTCATGACTGTTCGCGGAGAACGTGTTGCGAGGGCCAAGGCTAAAGCGATCGATCGCGCAGCTTTCTAACCCTTTCGGGACGCCGCTCGATCTAAACCGCGGACTTTATATTTATACTAGAGATGGAATACCGATGCATTTTGAGGTGTCGTTATTACGCCGGCTGTCTGGAATCGTATAGACATCGTGTCTGGGTCTGTGCTGCGATCAAGCGATGCACTCTTATTTTTGAGATATTTATGGGCCTAAGAATTAGTGATGGACTTGGGCATGGCAGCAAGTTAAGTACAGGTAATCCTCTTATAACACGGTAGATAGGTTCCTAGGAAATGCTGTGTTGTATGAAACCGTGTTGTATGAAACCCAGAGCCAGTACAAAAAGGGGAGTTACGTTCCGAAAATTTATTGAAAACAAATCTTTTTTTTTAATTCTACATAAACAACTTAATTTTTATTAAAAATATAAACATATGTACAACACAGAACAAAAAAAAAACAAAAAATATTATTTTAATTTAACGCAACTTTAATAAATTTCTTCGTTGTCACTGCTCAGTATAATCATCCCAGAACATTTTTTCGATGGAATGATATCGCCTTCACTTTCAGAACGTTTTTCTTCATTTAAAGTTCTCGCATCTTCTTCCCTCTTTAAAAAATCTGTAATTTCACTTTGCTTGCTGGTTTTTACCAAGTCATTGTAAATTTCTCGATATGGAGCTAGACAGTTTGGCAGGTCCCTTTTGAATTTTCGGCTTCTTTCAGCGGAAGGGTCTGCATTCAAGAAAAATGACTCGAGATCTTCAGCTAAGCTTAGACCTTCTTGTAATTTTTTAATATTAAATTATTAACTGTACAATCTTTCCATCAAATCCGCTTCGTCAACTTCTTCTTCCATTAATAAATCTTGAACGTCCTTAACCCCTTAACCCCTTAACCTACAACTACGGGCATAGCCCGAGTACGATGATCGGGCCAAAAGTGAATATTACGGGCATAGCCCGTAGTACGCTGATCAGGCCAAAAGTGAATATTACGGGCATAGCCCGTAGTATTATGATCGGGCCAAATATAAATATTAGCGGCGGCGCCTTTTTAAAATTCTAAATATTTGTGGAACATTTGATAAATAATTACAACCTGATGCAATAATTGTGGTAGATGCAAGTACTACAAAGTTTATTTATACAAAAATCAGTAATACAAAATTAATTAGCCCGATCAGCGTATACACAAGTCGTGCAAATGGCTCGAAGGTTGCTCGAGCTTGTTTACGTTTTCAGCCAAAAATCATCGATCGTAAATCGTAGGTAAAGGAGTTAATAGCCATATCCACAAAACCTTCGCCTCCGATTGACTTAGCAAGTTCTAATATGCCACCAATTTCTGTATCTTTAAGACGGCAAGCCTCGCCACGGCTGTAAAAGTACAGTGTTGTACAAAGGTTTTTGCAATTTTCTTATCGTATTAGAGCGAAACCGTGTTATAGGATGCGGTGTTGTAGGAGGGTTCCCACAATTTATGAATCGTGTTATAAGATGCCGTGTTGTAGGAGGGCTACCTGTATTTTGTTTCGAAACGGGAAACAGACCGGTTGTGTTCCACTCAATGACAATCTACGCATTGCAGACCCATTCGCAGCAGAAAGGCGACACTATTTTTGGGGACAAGATTCTCGAACAAGGGATTTTTGTGCAACGTCTTACGAGACTTCCTCAGAAACCGAAATTATGAAGTCAATAGGCGTTGCACAATTTTAGGATTACACCCCAAATTGGTGAGTCGTCCCCCATTTATCCCCTGCCGAAGAAAAAATCGTTTTCCGAACTTTGGTAGAGACAGAGAACGGGGAGATTCTGCAGATCCTTGAACTTGAACGAACAGAGCATTTTGAACTTCGAACTTGTACACACCTACATCAGTTCGAGCCTCGGACAGCGAGTGCACATCGATAGATTATGCTGAACCTTGGACTTGTACGAACCGCGAGAACATACTAAACTTTGTACTTCGAACATCGTCAGATCATATTGCATTTTGTATTTGCGCGCATGGAGAGAACTTTAAACATTGATCCAGTACATATTGAATAAGTCTGCAAATTGCGTTAAATAAATTAAAATAGCTTGAAAAGCTACGTAAAATAAGTAAAAATTGGATAATTGTGATTTATTTACAATTATTATTTTTTAAATCCTAAGAATGGTATTAAATATATTAAATGATGTTAAATCTCCGGGTACTGTTTTGGTCACTAGTCATTGAACTGTGCAGCGGAACAACTGATTATTTAATATTAAAAATTACTGTGAGATCGCGCCGCAATCAAAGGGTTAATAACAGTAGGAGCGAAGGGTTAAGATTTTGATAATTTTGCCTTACACAAACTATTTTAATAATTCGATCGTACACTGTCATTCGATATACCGCAGAACCTCTTCGCGAACGCTTCCGAGGAAAACTAAAAATAACAAAACTTGAAAAGGATTGGAGGAAAAGTAGAACAGCGAATTTCGAAGCAAGCCGCGAAAGAGTGGAGGCTAAATGGAAAGAATTGGCCTCGGTTCTCTCCATTTTTCATCCGGAATAAATTACTCGACGGTTTCATGCGGGCGCGAGCCCGAAAGGGGGGACGGAAACGTGAAATTAGAGGGACGGACGTCAGTTTTTTCTATGAAGGTAGAAGGGACGTCTGAGCGCCGCGCGCCACTCAATCGCCATTGTGCGATTCCTCGAGTGCACTTCACCGCGAAGATCCCTCTGTATCCAAAGGTGAAAGATACCCTCGGCTTCTGGACAGTCGGTAACCCTTTGTGATCCCAGCGACCTTTCTCCGAGGGCCTTCGAACGCGACTATGAAGAGGAACGTTAAAGCCACTGGAAAAAAGAATCGCGGTCCGTGGCAGCATCCGCGGTGTACTCGCAGCACTTCCGTGTCTCGGTGAGCAATAGACGATCTGCTCTCGGTTCAACTTTCCAGAAAATGGCTGCTCTCCGTCCGGAAACAGGGTTACCTTTGACCCGGGGACTCGTTTTACTTTACTCTCGCGGAAAAGATTTTCGCGCCACTCGAATCACTTTGCTCAAACCCTCCCGGCAATAACTTTAAATTCTTTACTCGGTCCTCTAATTAATTGCAGTTTTCATCAAAGTTCCGTGTGCCAGAATTTGAAGCGAGGAACACCCTGGAAGATACTGGCCCGACTACTTCGGGAAATAAGAAACTTTGGAAAGCTTCCGACGGCACTCCAGGATTCCACCCTTCACTACTTGATTTTTCGAGGGCAGGGAAAAGGGGTCGCATCCCTTTCGCGTGACGCTCTCAAATTGGAATATGTTCAACTTGCACGAAAGAGCACCGGAATGTCTTCCAACAATTACGAAAACGCCAAAAATAAAAGGAAAGTTCTTGGATGATCGTGGAAATTCGTGGCCGTTTTAAAAATACTATCCCTGGTAGAAAATGTTCGGTTAAAACTAAACCTATTACACATGTTCTAAATGTCCGAAAGTGATTCTCTCTTCAATTAGTGTTAAATTTGTTCATTCTGTATACTATGAAAAGACTAATAATATTAGTATGAATATGAAGTATTCTCCACGTTGCCGTTCCAAATCTATTTTAAAGTAAATTAATGATTTCAATTATTTCAATCATTTAACGCACACGCGAGTTTCGGCTTCATTGAGTTCGACAGAATATTAAAAACTTACCAAAATCGAGGTTCTGTTGTTGCATCAAATTGGAAGTTCCTGAAATCAATAAAATTATTATTAATACAGCTAATGTTGAAAAGTAAAAGAATTATTATGCTACGATCGAGAACATTCTCCACACAGTCATTTCTCAAAACTATTTTATATCAATGGTACTAATTTCAAACTACCCATAAACTTTCCATTAAACTTTCACAACGCCGATTAGACAAAGAGTATTTCAAACGTGTTCTTTTTGAAATGGAGTGTTTAAAAACTATAATCAATATCTCTGGAAAGCTAGTGGATCGATCCAGCTGAAAATTGGAACAAAGCTAAATAGAATTCTCTGGCTCCTTTCTTTTAAACGGCATTGTTAATTCTTTACAAATAAAAGGGGGATCATTTTCCAGCTCATATTTTCCGTGTCGAGCAATTGACAAAAGCGTACTTTTCATTAAATAAAAATTGTTAATGTTCTCTCGTATATAAAATTTCAATCAAAATGCAAAATAAATGCGTGGTATCATACGATTTTTAGAAGAAAGAGTTATTTCATATTAAAATTCCAATAACTTCAATACACTGTGTTTGCGTCTATGAATCGCTCTATTATGTAGTGCCCAAGGCTTACTAATAATGATAGCAAAAACCAATACTGCAATGAAAATGTACGTAAGTTGCACGTTCGAACGTTAAAAAACATTCTCAAATGAACTCGCTAGTTTCCCAGTCTACATTTTCAAAAATAGTTTTACTAAACCCAAGTTCCAAATCCTTTTTGTATTCCATTTAGCGCATATTCGGCCCTTTTAGGCAGTTACGGGTATTACAACGAATTCATTGTTAATCCGATAGATTTAATCTCTTGCTGAACAATTTAATTCTACGGTTTGGGGCTGAAATGTACTAATTCAATTTGTCCGACGCTCTATACAATTTGTTCCAGATTTTAACTGCCAAAGATTATGAGCGCATTCTATGAGTTTAAAAAATAAAAGAATATTGCATAAACGTAGATTGTTTTACTTTTCGTCGTAACTTTTTAATAAACATTTGAACGGCATATGTATACAGGGTGTCCCACGCAACTGGAACAGGCTGTACCTCCTAAATGGTTGAGAATAGAAGAAAATGTTATAAGTAGAAGTTAAATGGTATCAGACGGTGCATAATATGCAACTAATTTTATGCACTTTTGTGCATCGGTGCATCAGAAAAATGCAACTGCATATTTTTTTAAAATAGAAACCTATATTTTTGACTGCACCAATCGATGCAGTTTCTTGTGCTCTACATAAAAGTACTAACATACTTATGCCTTAATCTTACAGTAACTAGTTTTAGCATCCGCTTCATGTTTACAAACATTGTAATGGAGCATAACGTAGGTACTCCGGAACACTTGCCGAGAGGCCGAAATAATTCAGAGAACTTTTAGCTGCGATAACTTCTTAACGAATAAGTTTAGGGCATAAGTATTTACTTTTATGTAGAGCACAAGAAACTGCATCGATTGGTGCAGTCAAAAATATAGGTTTCTATTTTTAAAAAATATGCAGTTGCATTTTTCTGATGCACCGATGCACAAAAGTGCATAAAATTAGTTGCATATTATGCACCGCCTGATACCATTTAACTTCTACTTATAACATTTTCTTCTATTCTCAACCATTTAGGAGGTACAGCCTGTTCCAGTTGCGTGGGACACCCTGTATATAACATTTCTTTATACTTAGATGCAGAATATCGTGACAAATTTTGGCATTTAGACATGGGACACACTGTACAAGTAACGGTCACAGGTAAACTATTTAGTATTGCATCAAAATCGATATAAAATATTATGTTTTTGTTGCATGTCGGTTGTTATATTTTTTAAGTAAAAAACAGTTGTAATTATTTTATATATAATCTAACAACACTTATTATATCTTGAGTTCAGCCAATTCTATTTTTCTCGTTTCGAACATACAAACGAGCGAGACAAACGATTTTTTCGAAACCACATTTATCTAGATGAAAATTTGTCAAAAGCAAGAAAATTAAAATAATGTTTCACTATTGTACTTCAGTATTTTCAAGAACCAAATGGCCGCAGAAATAATAATTAAAATAAGTAATTAAAAACAGTGTAATATAACATTGCTTACCCCCTTTCCAACATTTTCCTTTCCAAACATTTTTGGAATTTTAGCCACGTTCTGGGGATTTTACATCAATTGCGAATCGTTCCTCAGGGGTTAATCAAGAAAGAAAGAACCGAACGTTTTAATCAAAAAACTTTTGGAAAATTTTTGATCGCCTGTGGAAATTATTTAAACGTTGGATCCTCGATTCCGGCAACTATGAAGCGCAGAGCTCGTAGATCGATTCGACTCTATCCGAAACCCGAATTTACGGAGCTAAACGAATAATAGCCGGACGACTGGTAGATCGCCGCGAGTTCTCCGAATAATTCTTCACTTTTTCATTTTCCAGGACACGAAGGAAAAAGAAGCATCGACGTGAGAGCAGCAGGGGTTGGAAGCCGGGGAAGGGAAGCGAGACAAAAGAGAAATATATCCATGCTGAAGCGACGCGGGAAACTTTACATGCCTAGTCCTCCGTGCGTTTCCTCGAGTGGAATAAAAAGTTTTCCGAAAAAGTAGGAAAGTATTGGGCGAAGGTGGTGTCTTACTGATTTCCCCGGGGGTGTAATCTCTTGCAGCTCGACCCCTACCCCTTTCGGCAGGTTCCCGATTCAACGGCGATCGAAATTATGATCGCCGGGGCTCGTGACTTCGTCGGAAACGTAATTAACGGTCGATGGAAGAGCGCGCCACTTTTCGTTTACCGAAGAAAAACAGACGAACCAAAGTTCCTCTCTTCGCGATCTGTAAATTTCACTCCCTGTCCACTCTTAAATTAATTAATCGAACCTGGTATCGATTCGCGAAGACCCCGCGATATAAGACTTTTTTCATTTCTTCCCTCTTACCGAGATTGATTGGACTTCGAGTAAAACAAGAAGCTGAAACGTCGATGAACACCGTGTCCTGCAACCTCGATGACAATACATTTTTGCAACACTATGATTTATGAAGAAACACTGTAGGGACGTCGAACAATAGGGGAACACAATTCGGCGTTTAACACGTTAACCGCCACGCCAGTCGCTGGTGGCCGACAGTATAAAATACGATATGAAACTAAAAAAATTACATTCTATTAATAAATTAACTTAAATATCGGTGAATACCTAAATCAGGCAAAATCGGCGTGGCACGTAACGCGTTAACCGATGATAGTACACTAACGTTATTTAATGTCTGATCTTATACATAAATATCCGACTTCCTCTTCTTCGCCCAATTCAAACGTTCAAACAGGGAAGAGAAAAATTGCTATGCAGGGCAATAGGGTCACGTTCCCTAAATGTAACGAAGCTGACGGGACCATGTGTGTCGGTGGCCACTGAGTGAGGCCAAGACATATAAAAAGAAGAAGATGACGCTGTGATGGACATTCGAGGGTGAATGTCGTTGCAGGATGGCAGTGGGATCAGGCCCTTCAAACCAAAAACGTATGGAGATTAGAGTCTGCACGGAAGTTCAGGCGAGCCTCAACAGTGATATTAGGTCAATCGGAAAGTTCTGTCCATCTAGCGTCGAGTAGCCGTAGCTCGAACTGTGGGTAACTATAACCTCTAAAGTAAGGCTAACTTTTTAGTTTGAAAATCTGTTAATAAAACTCAGTACACAACAATTTACGCTTGCATCAATAACTTCGTTTTTTTCTACATTGAAGATGTCGGAATTTCAGCCGAATAAGCGTCATTTGCGCGAAGTGTTAGTCTTTTGTTTCACTTGGAAGAAAACGGCAGCTGAAGCTCATCGAATGATTGTAGACGTTTATGGCCATAATGCTGTTTCCGATAAAACATGTAGAGAGTGGTTTCGACGTTTTAAAAATGGTGATTTTTCTTTGGAGGACAAAGAGCGTTCTGGACGGCCACGAGTATTCGAAGACGAAGAATTGCAGACATTGGTGGATGAAGATCCATGTCAAACGCAAACACAAATTGCAGAAGCGTTAAATTGTGCTCAATCTGTCATTTCCGACCGTTTAAAAGCCTTAGGGAAGGTCTACAAGGAAGGAAAGTGGGTCCCATATGAACTCAAGCCAAGAGACATTGAAAGGCGGAAAACCATCTGCGAAATTTTGCTTGCTAGGCAACAAAGAAAGGGGTTTCTCCATCGTCTCATCACTGGGGATGAAAAATGGATTTATTTTGACAATCCTAAACGTCGAAAAACCATTTGTGATCCTGGCCAAACCCTCAACATCGACGCCAAAGCGGAATATCCACGGAAAAAAGGGTTTACTCTGCATTTGGTGGGATCAGGAAGGTGTGGTATACTATGAACTGCTAAAAACTGGTCAAACAGTCACAGGAGATCTCTACCGACAACAAATTATCCATTTGAGTCGAGCATTGCACGAAAAACGACCACAATATGAAACGAGACAGCGTAAGGTGATTTTGCTGCATGACAATGCTCGGCCTCACGTCTCAAAAATTGTCAAGGAAACGATAGAAGCACTTCGCTGGGAAGTGCTACCACATGCGGCTTATTCACCAGACTGTACCCCATCTGACTACCACTTGTTTCGGTCGATGGCACACGCACTTGCTGAAGAACGATTTAATTCGTACGAAGATCTCGAAAAATGGATCTCCGCCTGGATAACCTCCAAAGATGAATCATTCTTTCGACGCGGAATTCGCTTGCTGCCCGAAAGATGGGAAAAAGTCATCGCTAACGATGGACAATATTTTGATTAACGTACTTTTTCATTTTCTTTCATGAATATAGCTATACCTTTTGTAAACAAACGGACGGAACTTTCCGATTTACCTAATATATAAGATTTAGTAATATTGAGTTGTCCAGAAAATTCATGCTGATTTATTTTCATTTTTAATAAATATATACCAAAACTGAAATGCGTTGCGTTTCAATCTTCCGTCAAAATCGGCACGAACTTTCGATATTAGCGCGGCAGAAATAAATCTCATTTGAGACGGAAGAAAGGAACGTCGTTCGATGACGGAGTGGTGAAACATTTTTCAGCGATAGCGTATCGCGGCTACAAAGAAGCAGATGCAACGATTCGGGCTCGTAATTCAGGCTGGACAAATTAAGGAAATGGACGTTATCGCATGGGACGCGAGTTATCGGGGTATCAGGAATGGCGCGTTATTCAGTGCGGCAGGCCGCGCCTTTCAAAGGTACATCGATGAATACGAATAAACCGGGGTGGGTCAGCGACGCAGAATCAGTCGGTTGGTAACCCAGATAGCCGGACGGATGGACGGTGAACCGTTTGTCCGGGCTTTTGTGTGTCTCTTAATCATCATCCGTGTTTCTTTGACTCGTCTGGCCGCGAGGCTTGCCGTTCTGCCTCTCCGCTAAGTCTCCGTGGTGGAACAATAGGTCGTGTCGACGAAAGTTATCCGGACGGCTTTCGCCTAGTCGCAGACAGTGCCGAGAGCTTTCCTGCTTTCCTGCTTTCCTGCTGGCTCGCGGCGATAATAACGCGCGACAATACGGCACCTCGGTGTTTAACACGCGCGAAAAATTCGCTAGACGGCCACGTGCTCTCCGCTAATTACACTGCGGCGTTCTGGAACGTTCTCCCTGTTACTGGACCATCGTTAACATTAATATTTCGGAACTATTTTGCAAAAAACTGGAAGGGCTCTTCAAAACGGTACAAGTTGAAATATCTGTGAAAACATTAACCATCCGGCATTTTCACAATTTTACCCAATTTGCATCGTTCGAAAAAGTGGAAAATTGGCCGATATCACAAAAATTTGTTTCGAAACGTTTCGACGCACATGTCTGCGCTTCCGGTCTCGATTTCGCTCGAAAAAATCGTAATAAAGTGTGTTCAACACTAAATATTATAAAATTGCCTTCATAGGAATCGACTGAATATATTTCTTCGTTCAATTTTATATTGTAATAAAAACTGTATAAAATCTAAGTAAATTAAATCCCTCAATTTTATGAAACGGTATATATCAGCCATTCTTACCTCTTATTGCATTATTACGAAGCAGACTAGCGTTAAAGATTTAAAAATCACAATTTATTAGAGAATGTAAAATTCGAAAGCTGAATAGAGAAAAATCGACGTTCGGATGTATGTTCAGATTTTGAATTTGCACGTAGTTAGTCCAATTCCAGGCTCTTCAAGTTGACGACTTTCTCCAGAATGATCAGGCGTCGAAGCCCGCGACCCCGATCGCAGCGGATGCGAACGACGCTGGTAACGGCGTCCCGACGTCGATGACGTGACGTCTGGCGAGCGACGATCTATTACCGAGACTTTATAGGTGGTCGGTCTTTGTGTCGGGAAATCGAACGTCGAACACCGGATGCGTGTAACACGTCGTCCCCGATACAGTGTTTCCTTTCCTTCGCGAGAATGGACTTTCCACGTCGTTATGAGCCACGATTTGTATCGGGCGGCTCTTTTCTTCGAACGTTCTTAAATTGTTGAACGCAAGGAACCTGTTGAGACGGACAAATTGACGTTTGATCGACAGAACGCAACGTCAATTAACGCTAAACTCATCACGCGCCAGGTGACTTTCATATAAACAAAGTTGGCATTCGTATGTCCTCTACGCGTTCTCTTACAAAAAATAAATGACCCTCTATGGGCCGAATTTTTGTTTTTAATAACAAAAAATTGGGGGAACGAAAAATAAGAAATTATAAACCTATATATGCGAATGAAACAAAATTTTTCCGTTAAAACAATTTCATTGCAATATATTCGCTATGTGACTTTCAGATAACAACGGCCCATAAAGTTTGCACTTCTGTGTATAAAAGCTTAAGCGTGAAATTCCATAAAACAATTTGCACTTGACGTTAAACATTTTATTTTTGAAATCTCTTTGTTGGATCATATTGCAGTGCATACATATTGGTATAGTCAAGTATATTGCTTACAATTTCCTTGTCAAATAGTTTTCGAAAATAGGTCACAGGAGAATGGGGTACTTCGAGGACATTAGGGCAATCTCCTTTCCAAGGGCGATAACAACTATTATTATTCTTCTGGGACAGTGGTTGCCAAACAATTCTTTGTGGTCCTGCAACTTACTCATCTGACGAGGATTGAGTACTGAATTCTTCGTTACTGTCAATGACATTTATCCGTCGCCGGATAAATACTATTACATCTTCATCGGACTAGGAATCTAATAAGGAATCATCGGATCTATTTCCGCTAATGCGTCTAATTCTAATTCCTCTGTTATTTCAATCTGATTTTGTATTCATATTTTGGGTATATGATGTATAAATCTGAAAACAGGAGAAAGCACAAGCTTTATCCTAAATGTACCGAAATCTGCCATAACAGCCAACTGTAACCTCAAAGTTACAAAACTGTATCATAAAAAAACAGTAACAAATTGGAAATTGAAATGCAAACAAATATGTTGTTATTGATATACGAACCCAAAGCTATTATGTGCACTATTTTTAGTTTGGTAATCATTAACAAAAGCACAAATAATATCAATTGGATCAAATGGTTTCGCTTATTTTTACTGCAGACAGTTTGCACAGCATTTATTTTGTTATTTCAGGTTGATGATTCTAGCAACGGGCATAAATATTACTATTGGTTGTCTTGGCAACGTTATAGAATTAAGATTTATGCGCCATCTCATGAAAAAAGCTATAATTATTTGGTAAAATTTCGATAAATTAAAATGTGACCTGAAAGTTACACGGGCCTATAGAACATTAACTTGCAATTATACTGCCTTCAAAATCGAGCATGTTTCGTCTGACACGTTTTTTCCTATTATCAAAAGCAATCAAGTTAATCGAATGGCATTGTTAACCCTTCTAGTGCCGAACGACGATATACAGTCTTGCTATTCGCATCGTGAAAATAAAAAATCAAAATCAAAATAAAAAATTGTATTTGGTTTTAACTTGTTAGAAAATAAGGTCGGCTGTATGAAGGTTCTGGGGTAAATGCTGGGCAAATTCGTTAAACTGGACCGGTATTCTTTGCATAGGTACGATATTTTGTCTCGCCACTAAAAGGGTTAAACGCCTTACCATACACATTGTTTAAAATCTTCTAAAAAAGTGAAAGTTTATATTGAGTTGGCAACTAAGTAATTGCAGATATCAAATAAAAAGGAAAATTCAAAATTTATACTTGAAAATATAAGTTCATTAAATTAGATATTGTCCGTTTTTGCCATCGATGCCCTTTTGCCATCTTTCGGGCAATATCATTATTCCATGTCCATGAAACTTCTGATATTTTCCAGCAAAAAACTGAATTAAATGAGACTTTACATCGTCAGCGTCATTAAAAATTTTTTCATTTAAGTAGTTCTGCATGGAACGAAATAAATAAATTTCGTTGTAGACCTTTTGATATTTTCCAGTAGCGTGCTTAAATTCTAAAAGGAAGTGATACTTGACAGTGCATCGCACCTAATAATCTGCAAAATAAACGTCGAAATGTTCTTTCGAATTAATGCAGTGCACAAGCGCGAATGATCGAGAAGTATTGAGAAAGTAACAATTTTTCTCGCAGATCTTCGAGTCGCCACAGTTGAAGCAACGCAACCGTAAACTCAAACTTTTGCGAAAGCCATAATAATTTTCTGTAGAAAAACAGTTTCTTTTACTTCGCCGGGAAATTCTCTAAAGAATCGTAACTCGCATCTTGCCTGACACGTCGACGCGATACTGTGTTACAGCCACGAAATGTGGGTTCAAGAGACTTTTTCATGGCGCCCTTAGGCGCATCGGTAGGGAACCCTTAAAAACGCGATATCTCGCGCGGAGAAGGCCCTTATCGGTTAGCTCGAAACTCCGTGAAAGAAGATCGATCACCTGAAAATAATGGGACGGCTCTTTGCCCGCATCCATTGTTTATAGTCCACCCCTGCTCGCGAAGTGCTCGTTTGGAGTAGACCGGCTCGTTTTCAAGAATTCGAACGAGCCCGCTTCGACGAACGATCTTCATCGGCTGGGTAATTTGACGAGCAACTTATCGGGGCTCTCTTTTTCGAAAATAATTGGAGCCTTTTTAAATCGTTCGGCAAATAACCGGGAGCCTCTAATTGTATTGAGCTGGTCGGAACGCATTCTGGAAACTGGCTGAAAAGGACGATCAATGGACGGGGGCCGGGAACCGTCTCATTGAAGCGATTCTTAATGAATGCCGACAGTCGAGAATGGGTCCTGCCTCGTTACGTGCGAATAATCTACATTAATACATTCGACGAATCTTCTTTAAGAACACTACTGTTTGCATTTTATAATAAGACTGTGGATCTATATGCAAAATGGAAATTTTGCAACTGTACTGCAACAAATGGAGCAATATAGAAATTTACTTTAATATTTAACTCCTTGTACTGGAATATCGAGTCAGACTCGTTACGAAGACTTCAAGCATAATTTGTTAACACTAAAACGACGGAGCACTAAACTGTACCAATATACACTGGTTTGTAATAATGAAAAGGTTGCGATTGTTCAAAGTTCGTGTAACTTTTAAGTTCATGCATGATTTAATAACAAAAAAGACAGTAACGAGTCATTTATGCAAAATGAAAAATTTGCACTTACATTGTAACAAACTGGAGCGATACAGAAATTTACTGTCATACTTAACTCCTTGTGCTGGAATATCAAGCCGATATGTTGGAGTGTAAAGGGTTGAATATGTATGTGATTGATCTCTTTTAAATCACACGTATTACTTAGAGCAGTTTCATACGAATACAATTAAGTAAAATGGAAATGTTGCGAGTCCGAAGAAAAATGTGGTTCTAGAATAACGATAGGTTCGAGTACAAAGGGTTGAATATGTATGTGATTGATCTCTTTAAAATCACACGTATCACTTAGAGCAGTTTCATACGAATACAATTAAGTAAATTGGAAATGTGAGTCGAAAGAAAAATGTGGTTTTACAATAGCGGTAGGTTCAAGTGCAAAGGGTTGAATATGTATGTGATTGATTTCTTTAAAATTGTAGAAAAATTCTATGTTATTTGTAGTCGATATTTAGCCCTTGGAAAACACGTAGACATATAATAAATTTTCCATTGTTTCCTAGTCGATTGTAGGCATTGAAAAGTGTCTACTAAAATGAATCGTAGTGCAAGGGTTTAATATTTTTAATGGTATGTAAAATGAACTCGCCAGTGGTAGCTTAAAAACAACAATGCATCGAGGAGCAAGAATCTGTGAAAACGGGGTGAAAAAGGGTATCAAAGGGGAAGCTGCCGATTCGTTCGAGGTCGCGCGAATAATTCTGCCCGCAGGTACGGGTCCGGTGCTAAGCAAAAGAAGCAAAAGAAACGGGCGAAGTCAAACGTGAAGGTAGGTACGACGAGGAACGGTAAAAAGGGACTCTCTCCGAGGATATTAAAAACCGCTGGTGGCGAATAAATTCTTCGTAATTAAAACGGTCGGTATGGGGCATTCAGAACCGGGCGGTGCGGACCCCCGCCGGGGGTAAAATGCATTAATTAATCATGAGAACGAGGAGACGAATGGCGGCGCGGAGGCCAAGTGAAAAGCAAGCGGAAAGGGCAATTCATTCGATTCGGCCCCGGGTCCCGGAGTATTTACGAAAGACAATAAAGGAGAACCGGTCGAAATGGGAGCGCCACAAGTGCCTCTTCTCGGGCCACCGTGTACCCGAGGATTAGGTTTCGAGCCGGGAACTTTGCTATGGAGAAACAAGAAAAAGGAAAAGGCAGCATCGCGAGAGGCCAAAGAAGAAATATCTGCGATCTTTTAGAGTAAAAAGATGGATACGGAAATTGCACTATGCGCCACGAAAATGTAGGGTGCCTAAAAACATGTTTATCGTTGACTTAACTGTAAGTCGGAGGGCCCGTTATTTATTTTGCAGCAGAGTATGTACCAACGGGAGCACTTCGTTCATTGCACAACAGAGTGTGCAATATGAAAGCCTCACTTTTATACTTGTTACTAGTTTGTCCTCTTATTGTCAGCTGACAGAATGGACCAACAAGTTGTGACTATAGAGGTAAGTGGAAGTTCCACTTTTCGTTAAAAGCACCAGCGTTTTATGGATTCCATCGATGTCTACAGTGAAAAATAGGTTTGCGACAGCAAATGCACGCGAAGTTATAATGTTGAGATAATAGAAAGATATAATTACAATTTTCTGCATAAAGGAAGAAAGAGTTACATCCTCTAAGGATATTTAATCTAAAATTAATAAAATGGGGGTGACTAGAGGATCATACTTTTCTTTAAAATCATCGGTATATGATGATTATAATATGAAGTTAACGCTAAAAGATAATCACAGATTTTTTTACAAAATAAAGAAATAGTGTACTACACGCAAGGCTATTTATTTATTTGTCTCGTACAGATACCGTTGATCACTGGCAGGGAATAATGTGGCGGCACTACCTCCTACGCTCATCGATAGACGGACAATTGGGCGTCCTATCCCGCTGCTATCTAATCCGTCACTAATTCCAATATATACTGTTCCTAACTACCTTCCCATATCTCAGCAGCAGGGCCTACTCGATGGCCACACCTCACAACTCCTCTAGCAGGCTCAGAAGGAAATGTTCTCTTCCCTCTCCTCACACTATCACTTACTTCAGCCGTTACCAATAACAGCAAAGAATTTTACAAATTTAACTTGCGTCTAATACATTGCGGTCAACCTTATAGTTTTGGGACATCCCGTTCACGTTCAGCGTCGCTGTTCTCCAGGCGGGAACCAGCTATGCTGGCGCGTACCCTCTTCGAAACGGAATTGTCCAGGACCAGGTAAAATGATCCGATGATCGAGAAAATGTAACATTAGACGGTGGTCCGCGTGGATTTGGCCTGGCTCTCCGGAAGCCTGGCTTCCGGAGCCTAGATCAAACGTAATCTCGAAATCCGTTGGAGTATGGTCCCAACCATAAGTTAATCCTGGTTGGATTTCTGATTAGCATGAAGCTCTGGCTCGGTCCCGACGACCTTTATTCCCGCATATCGATCCCTATGGAACGTTAATGGTCCTCGAAATGGAGAACTATGATTGTCTGAGATTTCAAAGAAATACAGAAGCTTTGGCACAATGGGTATACTTTTAAAGAGGAAGATTTTAGCGTTTGAAATATGTCGATAGCGCTGATCGTCTGGCCCGGACACGTCCGCAAAGATTAGCTAATATCGAAGGGACGAAGCCCCCGTGGTGAAAAAAGTGGCTAAAAATGAAAAAAAATGTTTAGGTCACCTATTCTTTTATGATTCTGACTACACGTAGCTAGACGCGTAGGCAGTGTGCCTGCCAATTTTCAGGTCGATCGGGATCGAACTGCGGCAGATATTCTGGTCGGGGCAATCCAGCAACCGACAAACTACCACCTTCGAAGGGGTTATGTGATAGGTCAAAAAATTTAGTTTCCCCGATTCTTTTCTAACTCTGGCTACAAGTAACTGGACGCGTAGGAAGCGTGTATACCAAGTTTCGGCTTGATCGGAATCGAATTGCGGCCGTGGCGTGACTTTGAAATTTTGGGGGTGTTGAAAATCGCGAAAATGGGCAAAATGGGGTTGATAACGTGAAGTTTCCTGGAGTTCCCTGAAATGCTAGCCTCAACGGGAGGCGCTTGCTTAAAGAGAAAGGATTGGGGAAGATTTTACCGTTTGAACCATGTAGATAGCGCTGATAGTCTGGTCGAGGCACGCCTTTAAAGATTGGCTAATATTGAAAGGACGTATCCCCTGTGGAAAAAGCAGAAGAAATGGGAAAGAAATTTTAAATCACCGATTTTTTTGTAATTTTGGCTACACGTTCCTAGACACGTGGATAAAGTGTATGGCAATTTTCAGGTCGATCTGAATGGAATTACGGAAAATATGCAGATCGGGCCAAACCGGCAACTGCCGAAATGGCACTTTCCGAGAGGCAAATATATCGGTCAAAAAATTTAGTTTTCCCGATTCTTTTCTAACTCTGGCTACAAGCAACTGGACGCGTAGGAAGCATGTATACCAAGTTTCGGCTCGATCGCAATCGAATTGCGGCCGTGGCGCGACTTTCAAATTTTGGGGGTGTTAAAAATCGTGAAAATGGGCAAAATGGGGTTAATAACGTGAAGCTTTCTAGGTACCCTGAAATGCTAGTCTCGACTGTATAACTCGCTGTATAACTCCTTGACTATGGCAGACTTTGAAAGGCACTGGCCGTACCATACGGTAGGAATTCACTTGCGATATACGCCGCAAACGGAAAAACATATCTCAATAATTAAACAACTGAATTTCACTATATTAAAACAATATTACTTATTTCTTTGTATTCTGAACCGAATTGCTACTATAAATATGAAAAATTTAATATTAATGTAAAGATGTTTTCACAATATATGTAATAATCTTGTAAAGAATGATACAATTCGATACACGGATGATTTCATAATCCTACATCACATTTCTTACATTTGTAATGTGTCTCATTTCTTTTGTTATGTTTTCGGCACAATATACATTTGAGTCTTGCGTTTTTTTTTAAATTGCTCTATTTTTTACGCGTGGAAATGGATAATGCCTTTGTGACAAGCGAAAAGCCTGATTATTAGTAATCAATACTCATAAACCCCTACTCACAGTAGCCTAGGGGTTAATTGAGAATTCTTGGAGAAGTGAAGGTACATCTGGAATAAATAGCGACATCTTTGTGGAACGTTATAGCGGAATGAGTCTCTGTAAAAATATCAGATTCGAGGATCGATAATTATAGAACGTACAGTTTGCGTTACTGTGTTTTTCCACGGCTTCTCGTTGGTCATTCATCTTCCATCGTTTTTGTCGCGAGCTTTCTTTCGTTGACGGTTCCAGCTTATAATCTGGCGTGGAATCCTTCTAGAGCGATAAACGGATTCTGAGAAGGATGAAAAGGGTAAAAAAACGAAAACATGGATAAGAAAAGGTAGACAGTGTTCTCGATGATTGCTACCGTGTTCGCAAAAATTTATTGTTGGCGAGCAATTATGTACAGGTATTCGTGTACGATTTAAAAACGAATAACTTTTTCAATTTTCATTCAAACAACACGGAGTCTGTTTTTAAATTTTAGAAGGATTAGATTACTAGATAGTACTGAAATAATTTTTGTTAATTGCTATTGGTCACAATTGTGAAGAATAAAGTAAACTCTACAAACTCTCTGAGACACTCAATCGAAAATGTCTTATTTCTAATTTCAAGGATTGTTTATAAACTAAGAGAGAAGCGTAGATAATAGCAAATAGAAAAAGCTTTTTAGCAGATTATTTTAAACTACAATTTCAACCAAAAACTAGTTTTGAATAGCTAGCTTGTGACTTATATTAAATAATTTCCTTTGAAATATTCTTCAGAAACAACATGCTCTTGATATTTTATAACCTGGTTAATCCATCCTTATAAACGAAGGATATATAATATTCTGTTATGAACTTCGTTTTACTTTCAGAAATGATTCTGCACGGTATTAATAGATTGGAAGTAATATAAAGACGAGTATAAATCAATTGAAACAATTATTTCCGTCTTGCTTTGAAATTCCTAAAATAAAGACTCACAGAGTAGTAATAAGAAATATCCAAGAGAAGAATCCCTGGCGGCTAGAAAAGCCGAGCTTCTTCCAAGTGAAAATATAGACCGATTCCATATCTTTAAAAGACAATATTGATTATACTGCGGGTCTCTGTGCGGGTCTCGCACGAAGACTGATTTTTAAAAGACCGATGCTCTCATTTAACAAAACATTTTATGATTCAATACTTTTATATTTTCTTAGCATTAGAACTACCATACCTGTCAAAACAGCTGATCCCTAATTTTTTCTTTCGCAATCACTCTAGTTATAAAAATGTTTTCATCAGAAATGTTCACAAATGTACTTAAATGAAGCACATATTATAATAAACATTGTATAAAGTTTGAATAGGTGGAGTTTCATTATTATTACAAAGCAATGCATGTCGTTGATTGATTGTTCGGGAGTTCCAGTGTTAATTAAATTCAAAAACAAATTTACATACATTTTTCAAAACACTTCTCAATTTATTTAATAGACGCATATGAAACTGTTCGTCGTAAAACCCTTCGGGCCAAAGGACAAACGCGCGACCGAGGCCAGGCAAATTACTCAGCTACGTACCGACCATGAACGTCATAAACAATGTAGGGCCAGAAATTAGCAGACGTACCATTACGCAGAATGTTAAGTCACCCGAAACTAGTTCAGGCGATAGACGCATTTTTAAAGCCATTGTTCCATGCTATAATTTTACAATTATAACCTCTCGTAAACCTGCGTACTCTGCTCCTTCTCCGCCTCAATTCTCGCCATTCCCACTTTAACTTTCCGACATTTCCACCACTTTTTTCGACACACCCAGAACTAATCACATGCAATTTTCTATAAAATACATTCCATTAAAACACGAGTACAGGGAAACCTGAAATAACAAAAATCCATGAAACTATCTACTTTATCTCTTATGCAATGTACGTAGGAGATAAAGCAAAAAAGGGAGAAAGAATAACTGATACGAATGCTGTTAAGACGCGACAACGTCTTAAGAATACTTTAACGAAGAGGTTTATGGTACGAGCGCCGACGTTCCGCTATTTTTGAGGACCTATTCAAGTGACTGCCAGATGTGCTAGGCAGTATTTACCAAAATTCGAAAGGCACATTTATTAGGGTTGTCCTCGGCGGACACGTGCGCGGCCGAGTCGCCGACTTCATACTCAATAGCAATGGCCGTACCATAAACCTCCAGATGTGCATCACCGGACACAGCGAGCGCGCGGCCACCCTCGGGACGATACCTGGGACAGTACCGTCCTGGTGAAAATCAGCGAGCGCGCGACCATCCTCGAGACGGTACCTGAGATGTACCGTCTTGTAGAAAATTCGATGCTAGGCTCACCCCACCAGTGCAGGGTGGGCGGCATGCTAAGACTACGCAATAGATTGGTACATGCTCATTGGTGGTGGATGTTTCCACCCCATCAAGAAATAGGTATAAATACTTGTGCAGCGCGAGGCTCGCGCTGCTGTTTTACGTTTACGCGATAAGCGCTGTTCGATTCAACCACGCGTTGCGACGCTGGTTATACATAGTCTAAATTCAGAATAATCAAGTTACAGGCAACATTTGAACATAGTGTATCGGTCTAGTCAGGAGTGTAAATATATTATTAAAGTCCATAAGTGTAGCTCAAGGTGTGTACGGTTGTTTCATTACGCCTTTCTTATTACTCGCGACAATTTACAACTGTTGTGAGACGGACGTCAGACTACGGTTCGCTAACGCTGCCGAACCCTGTCAAGACGCCGAACAAATGCAAACAAAATAAAATATGCTTCATTAAAAACTGACAATAAGAAACAGTTTAAATTATACTTAATTTAGTGTTCCCTAAAGTAAAAATATAAACGGAGGTATTTTATCTTTATCGACCACCGTATCTACGAAAGCTGTTAAAACAGGCAATGAAATTCTACTTAACTTTACTGACAATTACCATGACCCTGATAACAATGTAGAACACTTTACGAGAATCAAATAACATTAAAATCACAACAAGGGTAGACGGTGCGCGATGTAACTATCGCGTGTCGAGGGACCGAGGGAACACGTAACGATTAAATAGTTAGGCGAAGGTAATTAAGATTCATCGCGCGACTGGTGCAATTAAAAGATAAGGGTCGGGATGAAGTTGAAACGCGGTGCGACGTAAGGATACCGGGAGATAAGGAATATTTCTTGGCGGAGGATAGGGATGGCAAGGTGCGGGATGAGAACAAGGATGAATGGGAACATAATGGAACGCGTAAAGTAATTTTCGGTTTACGTTTCGCTTTAGAATAATGGAAGTTTGTTTGCCGGGTCGGGGAATGCTGAATGAGACGGTGAAAAAAATCCGGAAAGACGGGGAAAAGGACGTTGAGAACATTTCAGGAGTAGTTTGACGAAGAAATAAAGAAAACGAATCGGAGAAGGAGAGGATTAAAATTTGCAACGCGGTCCCAGCCTTTTCTACGGTTCGCTACGCGAGCTGCTTCGCCTCTTTAAATCCTTCTGATGGTCTTCGGCGTTGTCCAAAGCCCTCCATCTATTTTCAATTTCAACAACTAGTCCGACAAGCAAATGTAGACATACGAAGATTAAAAAGTTTCCTTTGCTCTCCTGTCAAATTATTAAGGGATAAAGAAGCTCCGATCGTACCCACTAACGAGAGCGTGCGAGGCAACGGGTTAAGAAAAGAATTACCTCTGCGTGATACGTCGTAATAACATTTAGATGTACAAACAATAATTACATGTACAAATTACACGCTCTCATTTAGAATCAATTTAGATATCGGATATAACCCGAGCCGAAACGTTTGTACCTTTTTATCGCTATAAACCGCTGAAACCTCCCCTGCGAGCAACACTTTAAGGATTATAAAATTAGATTGTAATTTAAACTTGGATTTTTTTAATTTAAATGTAGAGTGACACTACTCACCCTCAACTGCAGTAGTAAAGATTTTTGTAACAATTAACAAAAGTATTCGTCTAAAATGCAAATGAAAATAGTTCAGATGCTCAAAGATCGACAAACAAACGCGAACTATTTCATATGCGGAATATTCCACGAATGGTAATAAAAGAAAGTCACGGCTTGCGGAATATTCCGCGCTCGGTGATCCAAGACGATCGTCATGCGCGGAATATTCCGCTGACGGATGCAAATGGGTTAACGTTGACGATGGTGTAGTAATGGAAGGAATGTTCCATAACGCCGAATTGTAATTAGGAAGGAGCACGTGACAGTCCAACGAGTTTTTCGCTCGAAGCGCGCGGATTCGGTTCGGTAGAGTTAAGCCAACAGACTATACGCGCGCGCCGAACACCGCGCCATCGATTCAATTCCTAAAACATCGACTCGCAACAAACGAAAAGGTAAAACACACAGTACTTCAGTAAACTTCTCGTTCATTTTTCACCACATTTGATTTCTATTTTCCGAACTTTCCGGACTTGTACAACGTTCAGCAAGCGTTTCCAGCCGTTCGAACTTTCCGCAAGCAAAGTTTCTAATTATTTTTTGCCGGGTGGCGAGTCGAAGCGACTGATCGAAGAATTTATCAGACGTCTTGTTCGGATATTCTTTCTTCCGGCGGTGGTTCGGGGTGGAATCGCCGCGGAAGAAACACCGTGTTTCGTAATTCCCCAAGGCGGAATTAAATTAACCTTCTCGGAGCCCGTTCCATGGACTAACCGTTCCGCACAGTTCCCTTGCGGTTTTTCTCCCGGCTCCTTTCTTTTTCCCTCGTTTTGTCGTCTCGTCTTCTCGACTAGAATAACGAGGAGAATGTTAATCCGAGAATTACCGATCTCTCGACACCTTCCATCCCCCCGCTCCTTTGCTTTCAACGTTGCCACGTTCGCGCTTGGTACCTCTTTCGGTCTCTCTTTATTCTCTTTCTCCCTTGCTACCCCTTCGGTCGCTTTTTCTCTTTTTTCCTCGCTACCTCTCTTCTTCTATCTGCCTTGTTCTCTTTCTCGCTAGCTAACGAGATCTCGAATATTTTCTTTGTCCCAATCGATCGAGTACGGATTCCATTCGCTGAATATTCGATTGGATTTTGCGTAACTCGTGAGATATACTCGTGATCTCCTCCGGTCCGTTTGCCGCTCGCTATGACGACAGCGTTCATCGGGATTCATGAAAGTACGAATCGAATTAACCGCTCTTCTTCCGCTCTTCGTTCTGCGTTCCTCGTCCGCTTCGCTATGATTTTTCTTTTTTTTTTTTTATTTAACTCGACGGCACGCGCGTCAAATTCAGCACTCTTCACACAAACACCGTGGGAAATGTTTAAATGTTCTACTCTGCTGGCGGAAAGCCGCTTCAAACTTTTTTGAAATACTTTCTGTACGGATAAAAGGGCAGCGTGATTATTACGATTTGTTCTATTTTGCTTTCAATAGAAACATACAAGTTTGCACAACTTCTTAAACCTTCTCCATCTTGCTTCAATGTTCAAACGTTTTATACGCACGTTTTTTCGGTTTAAGAGAATAGTAACGAACAGGCTGTATTTTGCATGTTGTGTTGGAAATATAATTGAAGACTAACACTATTCATTGAGTTTTAGTTCGTATGCATAAATAATGATGCATATATGTTGTAACTATGCTATTTGCAATCGAAGAACATCGCTGCACCATTCTGAATTTGTTGAACTTACTGTCAAAGGAATGTAATTTTTCATTCACTTTTATTTCGTACAATCAATGCAACAGAAATTAAATGAACTAATCGTATCGATTCTTACTTTATTAAACTAGTTACTCCGATTTTATCGAATTTTGCAATTGTTCGGCATCGCACGGCGACCAAGTTTATACATCTATGTGGACAAAATACAAAAATTCAGAAAGAAATAACATTATTAATTTGAAAGTCTAGCAAAATATAAAACAAAGATTTTTAACGAAGTTTAATAATCACTACAGCTACTATCGTTCACAGTATAAAGGTCTACGAAAGATTAAACTATAACAAAAAATTCGTAAATACATTTCTCGATAAATTTTTCCGCGTGGATCGATTAAGTGTGCGCCGTGCACCGGCCGCCGTGCGAATAAAGCACAAACCGTGAACAAAGCATCGATATTTAACAATCGAGCCGAGAGCGGCCAGATTAAAATTCAGTCGGCGAGTATCGCGAGGGTGGTCGAAGGAAAAGGGGTTGGGGGAAAAAAGAAGTGGATGGCCAGGACATGAGAAAGGAAAGAGAAAAGGACAAAAGAGGAAGGAATGACAAGACTGGCCGAGGAACTGCTCGTTTCGTAGACGAGTCACGTAACCGCCCGAGGATATTTATTATCCCGTTTAAAAATTTGCATCGAAAAATCGGGGGTGACTTATTGCACGGCGATGTTGCTTACCTCCTCGCTGAAGTGCATTCGCGAGCTTCACCCCGGGACTTCATTCGCGTTCCTTTCATCCAGCGCCATCGACATTTTGTATTCAATTTTCGATTGAAAATGCGACAAATCTGCGGGGAATCGGGCGACCGTAAAATTATAGTTACAGACCAATCGGAACGTATAAATTCCGAGCACGACTTCATTCCCGTCGACGACTTACCGCGAAGACACTCGGGTCGCGTGATTCTCTGCCGCTCAATTTTCCGGATGAGAAAACCCGAGACAGTGACTTAATCTATACCTCACGACTGTTTAAATAATTGTTTAACCGTTCATTGCTGCCCCATGCCGTGAAATGCACTTGAGAGATTTGTATCAATTATCGTGCCATTAAGCGAATTTGTTAATTTACGAACCAATTAATCATTTATTTGATTTTAATTTGTTCTGTTCCAAATATGTCGATCCCAAAATTCTTTATATTTGTTCGAGTATTTTCTTGAATTGAAAATTTTTAATACTCCATAATATTAAAATAAAAAGAAAGTTTTTTGTCTGAATTAGTGTGTATTTATATACGCTTTGAACACATTAGTATGCTGCTTATGTAATTGGTATTCTTTCCAGAAAATTAAATAGTTTTCTGATACGAGTATATATAACATGGAGCAAATAAACGTAAAATCGTTTCTAAGTCTTTTTAAGAAGGAATTTACAATTATACCGTGGAAAGTATGATATGAATCTTTGGAAAAACGTTTTATACAGTTTAAGGATTAATAATTTTTGTAGTACATACATTAATAATGTAATATAATAAAAACGATTCTCAGTTTTTTTTAACAAAATATTTATAACTATACCGTTGAAAGCATAACATGAATCTTTGGAAAAACCTTCTATAAAATATTGTAGCATACACATTAATAATTTAATATAGCTTAAAAAGATACTTCCTCTACTTATGTTTTCAAGTTAATTTTTGTAAGATATTCTCGTAGGGTTATCATCGTGTTACTGACACTTGCACAGTGGTATTCCAGATTCCCAGTACCGCAAATCGAGTAATCATCAAGAACTTTCTCAATGTTCATTACAATATCATAAAAAAGTATGTAGTCCTATGTATAAAATCCAAGATGATCTTGATTTCACCCCAAAAACAAACTGCCTACGAAATTTTCATACCGACAGCTATTACCCTCGTATTTAAAACTGTTTCCGTCAAGTGGCTGAAAGTAAGCGAAAAATCGCGTGTCGCGTTACAGGTAACACCCGTGCATAATTTAAAAAGTGGCTGAAAATGTCGACAGCTACATTCTTGCTATTTTAACACATCAACGTAGAATAGTCACATAAAACAAATATAAAATTGTCACTCCATAAGCCCGGAGTCAAAGCAGAGGTTGAAAAGAAAGGTTTACCAAAAAAGATTGAATTTCTTCGTAAACTAAATGCCATAAGTATATGCATGGTTCGCCTTCCCAGTATATCCGTTCAATAAACTATTACGTATTATTAATATAACTGGCAAGTATACACAATATATCTGCAGCATCCGAGGCGTCATCCCGATATTTCACTGTCCGCGTAAAGTTGCCGGTGTTTACGGCAGAAACTCCGCGGCAGACAGGACTGGAACGATGAAACTCGGGGGCGTTCCTTATCAACTCATTTTTCCCGGGCAAGATTCAGGGCGCGTACGAGGCTTGGAAAATGCATAAAGTTTCCGTGCTGTGCTGCGTCTCGTATTAATATAGAGATACGCGGCACACGCTGGCCGCGATACAACTACCACCGATCGTCCCTCCCCGTAACTTCAACCACCCCCTTGAACTACGGGCAAAGTGCATTAACTAGATGAAACGGAACTCGCGGCCGTGTTGTAACCCTTCGATCCGTGGGATCCTGCTCTCTCGCCCTCGTTGCTGAGACGCCATTTTAAAAACCGGTTGAAAGCGTTCCGCTCGCGTAATTCGTCATCCGTTGCTCTCGTTCCTTTTTCTCTTAATTGTTTTCAATTCTACGATCCCGCGATTCCTTTTAACGCCGAGCTCGCTCTTCGCCGACTTTCACTCCGCGCCGATTGTATGCTCTAACAAATTGCATCGCAATGCGCAGCAGTGTCTCGGTGTCCGGGTAACAGATGCGCACAGTATCTGTGAAAAAAAATACATCACCATAGCAATACATTTTTAATTTTATTCACTTTCCCGTGACAGCTTTATCAACGGATTTGGGACACTCTGCTGATTAATACGAGTACAAGCACGACGCGACTTAGAGTATATTTGTTTGGTCTTGTATACGGATCGTAACTTAATTTCTTGTTTTTTGGCACTTAATACGTATCACCGATGGTACACGATGACAATATATTTATTTAATGCACTACGAAGATGTATTTTACAACGAACTCATGGCTGAACAATATATTTCCACCAAAACAATGAAACCTTATAAATAATGCAATATACAACAAAGCAAATAAGTTTGTAACAATATATCAGTTTTTAATAGCGCTTGAAATGGCCTGAATGAAAAGTCGAGGAATAACAGCTTGGCAACGCAACGCGTTGAATTAAGCAAACAACTGTTGCATTGGAAACAAAGGAAACTATAACTTACGATGTATACCTACGAGAAGTACGACCAAAAATTTAATGTAAGAAATAAATAAAGAAATTCTTTTTTGATTCCACGTCTAAAAACGTGGACGCTAGATGTCAGTCTTCGGAGTATCTACAAAAAGAGCGTATAACATTTCGCAAAGCATAGTGCTTCCATTTTCGATCGAAAAAACGTGAAAATAATTTGTTTGGATACTTTATCACTAAATCTACCGAGGCATAAAAGTAACTGGTACATGTTGCCTTATAAAAATTACAAAAATTCATTCACTTAAACTCTTGTTCAGTTCCTGTTATAATATTCGTTCCATTAAACGCATTGATTCAATTATTTTCATAAACACATTTCCATAATTTGAAAAATCGTGACATAAACGAGTTGGAAACAGTCATTTCACCGATTGTAGGTTCCGTGTTACGAAATGTAAAAATCAGTGCTTCAATTCGATTTTAAATTGTTTAATTTATCGACGTTTTTAGCCACGCTACCGAGACCTGCCCTACAAAGAAAAGGTTACCTCCCCGTTCCCTTATTTGCAACTATTCTTCGTTCTGTGAACTCGAAGACAAAAAACAGCGGAGCCAATTGCCCATGCTGATCCAGTTGGATCCTTCAAGCAGAACTGTAGCACTGGATCACAGGAGACAGCTCGTTCGATTTAATCGTCGCAGCGAATCCTGTTTCGCAGGTATCGGAGAAACGTTCCGGCGGGAAAACGTGCTGGCTGGAATCGCATCTCTGTGCAATCGATCGAGCAAGGACAAATGACAGGTCCTCGGTGGCCGGACACTCGAAACATCTCCTGTTTGTCCAGCCGGTGATGGTTAGGTTTACATTAGGACCACTTCCGGCCAATTGATTAGCCTGAATTGGTTTTACCTCCCGACGATGGTCATACCAGGCGACCCGACCGCTTTTATCGATCTCTCGCTTTGCGAGTACCTCCTCGTCGAAATCTTCGAATCAAAGGGTGTCCCCTATTCGCATCGAGAAGTCGCACTGACGCGGAAACTCCGTCAGATCACCAAGTTTGCTGAAACTTTGCACATTTATAGATCTCGACTCTCTGTTTACGAGTATGTTCCATTACCACGCAGATACTCGACAGCTTTTGAAATATCGGCGATTCAATTTTCATTGCGCCAGGAAAATATATCCTTTCTGTAAACGATTCGAACATCGACGTTCCCCGCGCTTACCCTCTTCACGATTCCCATGAAGGTTTAGAACGGTTGTATATTGTCCACGCGAGACTTCCTCAATTTTTCCGAAGACGTTTCCCACGTCGAGGGGACCGAGAGAAGGCAGGCTGTATCTGTTCGTTCGTATCGCGCTGCGACGCGGTCAATGATTTGCCGTCGCCGAAGGTCGTAAATCTTCGGTTCGGATTCCTGACAAACGCGAGCTCCAGACGATTCCGTACTGCCCGGTTAGATGATAGGGATAATACTTTGATGTATCAGGAAACGGCGAGATGCAGTTATAAGAAGAAGTAAAACTATTGTAAACTCTAAGAAGACAACGTAACAACGATTACAACTGTTCGAGTGTACTATGGTTTGGTTATATTAGGTCAATCGGAAAGTTCTGTCCATCTAGCGTCGTGTAGCCGTAGCTCGAACTGTGGGTAACTATAACCTCTAAAGTAAGGCTAACTTTTTAGTTTGAACATCTGTTAATAAAACTCAGTACACAACAATTTACGCTTGCATCAATAACTTCGTTTTTTTCTACATTGAAGATGTCGGAATTTGAGCCGCAAAAGCGTCATTTGCGCGAAGTGTTAGTCTTTTGTTTCAATTGGAAGAAAACGGCAGCTGAAGCTCATCGAATGATTGTAGACGTTTATGGTGATAATGCTGTTTCCGATAAAACATGTAGAGAGTGGTTTCGACGTTTTAAAAATGGTGATTTTTCTTTGGAGGACAAAGAGCGTTCTGGACGGCCACGAGTATTCGAAGACGAAGAATTGCAGACGTTTGTGGATGAAGATCCATGTCAAACGCAAAAACAAATTGCAGAAGCGTTAAATTGTGCTCAATCTGTCATTTCCGACCGTTTAAAAGCCTTAGGGAAGGTCTACAAGGAAGGAAAGTGGGTCCCATATGAACTCAAGCCAAGAGACATTGAAAGGCGGAAAACCATCTGCGAAATTTTGCTTGCTAGGCAACAAAGAAAGGGGTTTCTCCATCGTCTCATCACTGGGGATGAAAAATGGATTTATTTTGACAATCCTAAACGTCGAAAAACCATTTGTGATCCTGGCCAACCCTCAACATCGACGCCAAAGCGGAATATCCACGGAAAAAAGGCTTTACTCTGCATTTGGTGGGATCAGGAAGGTGTGGTATACTATGAACTGCTAAAAACTGGTCAAACAGTCACAGGAGATCTCTACCGACAACAAATTATCCGTTTGAGTCGAGCATTGCACGAAAAACGACCACAATATGAAACGAGACAGCGTAAGGTGATTTTGCTGCATGACAATGCTCGGCCTCACGTCTCAAAAATTGTCAAGGAAACGATAGAAGCACTTCGCTGGGAAGTGCTACCACATGCGGCTTATTCACCAGACTGTGCCCCATCTGACTACCACTTGTTTCGGTCGATGGCACACGCACTTGCTGAAGAACGATTTAATTCGTACGAAGATCTCGAAAAATGGATCTCCGCCTGGATAACCTTCAAAGATGAATCATTCTTTCAACGCGGAATTCGCTTGCTGCCCGAAAGATGGGAAAAAGTCATCGCTAACGATGGACAATATTTTGATTAACGTACTTTTTCATTTTCTCTCATGAATAAAGCTATACGTTTTGTAAAAAAACGGACGGAACTTTCCGATTTATCTAATAAATAAATTCGGTGCAGACGGGAATATGACACGAAACAAGCGGATTCGTGATGTTGCGACGGCAACACCGAAGGTTGTCCGTGCCTAACCCTGCGTTCCGAAATTTGTAAGTCATCAAATAAAAGGCAGGTAGAAGTTGCGAATTACGACCCGCGTCACACGCGGACTGTTTTTACCCCGACGACCGGACACCACATGCGACGCACGTGAAGACACGAAGAAAACCAAACAACCCTACAATAAATCACGATAATCCCTCATTGACCATTTCCCACTCCTTCAGATATACTCTAAGAAGGAAAAGGCGATGCGTAAAATGATAAAGTCTACATGCAGGTTTCCTCAACTGAAATTTATTTGACTAGTGTGCGGGGGCGACTCGCGGAAAGTCTCGACTGTCTGATGGACGCGGAAGAAGTGATTTTTGAAATGGCTCGCGTAGCTCTTTGAAAACTCCCTTAGAAAAAGACAAAAAATGAAGAGTAGATGCGAAATGGAATAGTAGGAGAAATGGAAAGTCAGAAGTGAAAAACTGAGAAGAAATTTCGTAGCAGGCATGTGTCATAAAAAATAGAAAGTACCGGAAAGAGGGAATAAGGAAAGGACCAAGCCTGCGTCAAGCCTGGTCGCCAAATGCGGGCCAGGACTGACCGGGCCTGTGGAAAACGTTGAACAATAGGGCCAGGATGTAACGGAAAAAGTGAGAAATATTTGTGACTGAAGGACGCTGCGTGACCGCCGCGACTCTAACATCTTGCGATGCGAATCGCGTATCGCTAAATACTCCTTCAAGCACACTCCATCCATCATTTCCACAACCAATTAAAAAGCCAATTCACCAAAAACTACTCTTAACCAATCACGACAAAACCGAGGTGACGACGGACAGAACGCAACAAAAATCATCAGAACACAGAGAAATCGCGAACTAGAACTCGCAGAAAACGCGAACTAGAACACACAGAAAACGCAAACTAGAATACACAGAAATCACGAAGAAGACTAACAAGAAATCGCAAACAAACGAATGCAGACATCACGAACAGAACAGAACTCGAACATAGAAATCGCGAACATTACGAAGTGAAAATAAAGAAAACCGCAACCACTACAATCGTGTAATTATTACGCGACTCAAGGTGCTCAGTGACAATTCTAGTACACTGAGAAGAAGGTACCACAGAAGTGACACCTTCGCACACAACACGTGAATTTTACATTTTTCGGGACTAGCGAAGGAAACGGTCGTTTTAGCTGATTGGCTTAGCATTACAAGGAAAGGGTAAAGCCTCCGCTCAAACTAAAGGTAGCTCGCAGGTACAATTCGTATCGTCGAGTGACGCACAGAGAATTCGCGTGACTGGAGAACCAACCGTAGCCGGCAATAAACCCGGAAAATGCACTTCGTCTTATATAAAGCAAACGAAAAGAGTAAGCAATTGACGGTGACTCAATTTGTGACACCGAATTCGAGCCTTCGAATTTACGAACTCGAGTTCCCTACAAATCTCTTCTATGATGGTAGACATTCGCAAATAGAGCAACGTGACCGACAAGTGTGAAAATTGTCAACAAAATCGTCGAACCAAAAAGGTTTTAGAATTTCTATGCGACCCCAGTTGCGTGCAGAATTTGAAAACAACAATCACGCAAGTTGCTGGAGCGAATCTTGGTTGATTAACCGGCAACCACGAAATCCCCGAAACTCGGCGAGGGAAAATTTCTCGGTGGACGGCTGTTGTAACGCTAACGACGTAACTTTATTCATCGGCGAAGCACTATTTGTAGAGTAAACTACCGGGCACCCGATCGAGCAACGCCGCGTGAAGCTCGCCGATAGCAGCTACGAAAATTAATTACCGGGTCCGATGCCTCTATATCCCCGACGGGACGGCCGCGTGTGTGTTAATTATAATAACACCGCGTATGAATCGAGGCCTGTATCGATCTACCTAATACTCGGCCAGCGACGTTGGCTTTGCCACGATTATCGTCTTGCGTGCTGCGAAATTCACGGGAACGAGTTAACTTGTCCGCTGTGTACACTTGTGTCGGTTGACGATCTTCTATTTACCCGCGAACTTGGATAATTTAAATGACTTTGTTACCAAGAGATTTGCGACTTCCATAATTCAGAAGTTACCCAGAGAATACTGCATACTTCTCGAGAATGGCTTCTAACAAGGCGCTCGTTCCGAATCCAAAGGAATCGTTATTGGCATATCGTCGACTCTAGCATAGTCGTCGCGACATTTTTCATCCCATTAAAACGAATGACGAAACCGTATTACGCTAGAAACGCTTGTTTCTCTATCGCGTAGCAATTCTTACGATATTCACCTCGTTCTGTGTCTTCGCTACCCTCGTCCAACGCTTTATTACTTTATACCAGCTCCTCTCGGGCTCCTAGGGATTTATAACGTCCTCGCAGGATTTTCGTACCGTGCATACACCCGTCGTAAAGCACGGGATATAACCGGAAGCCATCGCGTACGACCCAGTCGTCTTTGAGATCGTGATACCCTGTGAAATGCTGGGACTAAGCTTTTTACTGGAGTCCACGATTTTAGACAGCTACTAAAGATACACGCGAACACTAGGGTGCTTCATAATTATACGGATCAAAAATTGTTTCTGAAATTTATTTGTTCTTATCGACATTAAATTGTGAAGCACGGTGAGAAAATGTTGCGTGAAAATTTTCGAAGCTACAGGATTATCGGAATCCGTGCTGTATTTTTGTTAACGGTAGATTTACGGAGCAATCAAGAGAGAATATTGCATTACTTTATAAAAACAATAAGAATGTCCTAAATTTTTGAATCATTCTTCTGGCATAGTACATTCGAACAAATCTGAAAGGTGCATTTGGCAGATGTAAGTTATGGACATACACAAAGTATTATCGAAAGCGTTTGGAGTCGTTGTGAGCTACAAATGATTAAATATTGTAAAGACTGTAAGAAAGTGTAATTTAAATGAATCAACAGCCCTAAGCTATGTGTCCACCGATTTCGATGAAATTTTGTACACGTGTCTAACATTTTTAAAACTATAAAAGGAATCTTTCAACTATTCGTTCCGTAAAAAAAGGTAGAAATTGTGATCTTTACTCTTTTCTCAGCTATTCCTGTTGGAATTTGTTTCATAAATTTACAACAAAATGAATCTATTATTTCTTTACTAGGAAGGATCGATTAAACCGACTGTTGTCACGTATATACAGGGTGTCCCACGCAACTGGAACAGGCTGTACCTCCTAAATGGTTGAGAATAGAAGAAAATGTTATAAGTAGAAGTTAAATGGTATCAGACGGTGCATAATATGCAACTAATTTTATGCACTTTTGTGCATCGGTGCATCAGAAAAATGCAACTGCATATTTTTTTAAAATAGAAACCTATATTTTTGACTGCACCAATCGATGCAGTTTCTTGTGCTCTACATAAAAGTACTAACATACTTATGCCCTAAACTTATTCGTTAAGAAGTTATCGAAGTTAAAAGTTCTCTGAATTATTTCGGTTTCTCGGCAAGTGTTCCGGAGTACCTACGTTACAACAAGTGTTCAAACGGTCTTCATCAAACGGTTTTAGCTTTATAATTAACTTTATATTCGACTGTTTCTCCTCAGTATCGATCTCTTGTGTCTGTTAGTAGTAACGTTTCTTTCAGAGTAAAGACGTGTCTCACTGCTTCTAGAAAAGTTATTAAAATATATAAATTTTACTTCATATTTAACAGCATAGTGAGTTTTATTATATTCCCATATTCCAATAATTCCAAATAGCAACTTGAAAAATAATTATTTACACATGTAATTTCGTTTATTTATACACTTACGAATTTCCTTAAGCCGACGAGGGACCCATAAATCGAGTTTGTTAACATAGCTAAGCAGTTTTTATCTTTTTAATGCATGTATGCGAAACATCGAGCTTCTCTGCAATTTCACGCGTTATGCTACGACGATCTGAATCGATAATGGCCTTGATATGGTTCTCGCCAACTTTAACTAGACAAAAATTCAACAAACCAATTTTGACACTGCCTTTCTTTCAAGGCTTCATTTCCATATACGGCACTTAATTGCTTGTATGCTTGCTTCTGCCTTCCCGGAAATAATACAATAGAATACGTCTGAAATGCACGTTTTGTTCCTCCATTTTTAAGTTATTATAAAAACGAAACTAAATAACAAACGATACGATTTTCTGACTGGTAATTAAAGGTGGAGGTCGAAACAATAACAAAATAATATAAGTTAGGTGCCTCGAACACGTTGACGAAACAAAATAATGTGCTGAAACCATCTATCGACATAATCCGTATTTAATTGCCAATCCAATAGTATAAATAAAAAATTTTCATTAATTGCACCTACTTCGAAGAAACGGACCGCTCCGCGACCGGCAAAACTGTTTAGCAAAGACGTCAACGATAATAAACGTTTTCTCGGCTCAAAGTTAATACCGCTGGAAAGCGGACCGGCACTCAAACGGACAGTGGACCCGTCGTTTCAAGAATCGCGCTAAATTCGCTATGTTTCGACGGTAGCGAGAGGCTCGGCCGTCTTTTCATTCGTTGGCCGGCGCTTTTGTGCCACGCGACGTCAAAGATCCTTTTCTGCTGAGAACAGGGTTCTCCAGCGTTTCGCGAAGGATCGCGCAGACCGCGCAAACGTTCACGCGCTACCAGAGGAAAAGGGGAAAGCCACTGTCATCCCGAAGGCGCGAGAATAATCTCATTCCGGCGGCCGACGAGCCGGGATTCCGGCAGCGTTCCTCCTTTCGGCTGACGTTTATTCGCGAAAGAATATTTTTAGCCGGCAGGGACGGCCGCGTGACGGGCACCCGACAGTCTCTGCCCGACATTCTGTCGGTTAATAACCCCTTCTTCAACCGTTTCCCTGCCTGCGTTCCACCTGCCGTTGCTACTCTCTCGACCCGCCCTAGCTGCTACCTCGCTGTGCTCTGCCATTTTCTTGTTCGCGGAGAAAAAAACTTGCGGCATCGCAAGCTTGTTCCAACATGGATCGACCCTTTTACAGCGGGACCAGCTGTCGACGAATTGAACTTCGCTTTTCAATACTGTTAAGGTCGCTACACGTGCTAGTATTCTTTCTCGTCGTCGATTTTGCGTCCGCGGAAATCAGTCAGAGCTGGGCAAAAGTAATAGTATACAACCTTTATTTTTCTTTCTTTCTTTCTTTCTTTTTCTAATCTTTTATTTTTAAATCATACACGCGCTTTTAACTAGTTAACTGTGGCGACTACTTTTCAAAGTGCGCACCTACAGTGACTCTTATTAATATTCGGACAATGTGCTATTCAAAAAATTGTTGCTAGTTTCGATCGTTTGCAATAGTAAATTTGGAGTTATTGTTTTATAATATAACAGAACATTCATTGTAGTTTGTAATAACATGAATTTTATCTGTTTGTTGCACATACTTTTCTTAATACCAAACAGTGAACTAAATTATGTCGAAATTTATCGTCGCAAAAATATTCGGACACATAACTTATTCTCGCATTTCTTGCGAATAACGACACACCTTTGCCGTCTGTTTACAAACAAAATGTCGAGCAAGATGAAACATATGCTTCACGATATCAGTTACTGTTCGAAAGCCGTTAAGATCAATTAGAAATTCTAAGTATGGGACGAAAAAGTAAAAATACTTCATTTGACGTACGACAATTAGTAATTTTTTTTCAGAGAAAAAGAAAAAACGTATCGGGAAATCGGTAATCTTCTAAAATTAAGTAAGAGTACTGTAGCTGATATTATACGGAGATATAATGAAAAAAATCGAATTGAATCAATTCCTCGGAAAGGCCGACCACAGAAGCTTGACGACCGAGAGACACGTATTATGTTGAGAAAAGTGAAAGTGAACCCTGGTTTAAGTGCTCCAACATTAAATGCTGAATTATTTCAAGGGATAGGAAAGAAAATTCATCCAGATATAATACGTCGGGTGTTGAAAACAGATGGATATAATGGTAGAGTAGCGCGTAAAAACCGTATATAAACGAGGCGAATCACAGAAGAAAATTAGCTTTTGCAAAACAATATGTTCACGCGGAACAAACTTGGTGGAATAATGTAATTTTCGCTGATGAAAATAAATTTAATCTGTTTAATTGACGAAAATTAGTATAGCGTAAACGAAATCAAGAGCTTAATCGAATAAATTTAAATCCAACAATAAAGCAAGGTGGTGGAAGTATTATGGTGTGGGGATGTATTTCATCTAAAGGAGTTGGACAACCGGTTTTTATAGAAGAAATTTTAGATAAATTCAAGTATCTAAATATTTTAAAACAAAATCTTAAGAAAAGTGCGATCACAATGGATATAGGAGACACATTTAAATATTATGAGATAATGATCCTAAACATAAAGCCAGAATAGTTCAAGAATACCTTTTATATAATTGCCTAAAAGTATTACATCCGCCATCACAGTCATCACACTTGAATCCCATTGAAAATGTATGGGATCTTTTGGATAGGAAAATTCGAACAACACCGATAAGATCGAAGGAAGAATTAAAAAAACGATTAATTGAAGAATGTAGACGTATACCGCTAAGTTACTTACAAAAAGTTATAGACAATATGCCTCAGCGGTTGCGACACGTAATTAAAGCTAAAGGCTATCCAACTAAATAATTAATTGTTGCTTATGTTAATAATTTTCATGTTTAAATGTTATAGTTTGTCAAGCGTCCGAATATTTTTGCGACGATAAATTTCGACATAATTTAGTTCACTGTTTGGTATTAAGAAAAGTATGTGCAACAAACAAATAAAATTTATATTATTACAAACTACAATGAATATTCTGTTATATTATAAAACAATAACTCCAAATTTACTATTGCGACCGAAACTAGCAACATTTTTTTAATAGCACAATGTCCGAATATTAGTAAGAGTCATTGTATGTGTATCGCGAAGATCAAGAGTCCTATCCAGAGCATACGGAGATGCATGAATCCACCTGAAATTATTTATACTTTTTATTTGTTCGTTTTAGTTCGTCTTGATCTCAAAATATTCTAGACACATTGAAATTCACGAATACGTTCTAGTTTTCGCTAAAATAAAAATTTAATGGTAACTAAAAAAATGGTAACTAAATTTTACGCATAACGAGTATATTCGTCGTGACACAAAATACTGCCAATTCTCCATGACGAATATACTCGTCAAACATAACTAACTGGTTAAGATTAAAATATTCTCTTTGCTAGGCAAAGTAGTTGTTTTGCCGCGCGAGCGCTCAATGAGTTGCGATCAGTGCCGCGAACAGGCAAAGCTTCTAAATCTTTACTTCGACTTAGTCTATGGAAGAAAATGATGTCTTTTTTATTTTTTCATGGAATGTCTATCAATTAGAATTGTTCTCCTGATATGTCATTCTTCTCGTATGATCTAGTTGCTCTAGGAATGTCAAGTCGTTTGGTTCAATTTTCGAGAAGTTATTTAGATTTAAAGAGTGTCCGAATACTTTCGCGAGCCACCGTATAGAGTCTATTGTTTAGATAAGTTCTGTATTGTCTATGGATGATAATGAAAGTAACTTAAAATTGAAAATATAGAATCTGCAAATGAATGGCAACGACCGCGCTAAGTTAATTAGGGGATTTCACAGTCCGATCACCATTACCCTACAAGGAAAATGACTCGCGAGAACGTCTTCCAAGCTCGTCCTTTGTCGCGTACATTGCAAATCCTGTTCCGGAGGGTAGTTCTTCGCGCAGGGGTACTTTTTCTTCGAATAAAGAAATGAAAGGTACTTGGAAGTTCGCGGAGCAGGTTCCGCAGCTTTAGCGATTCTCTAGCTGTTCAACTTGCGATTTTTATCGTCGGCACAGATGCTGGATGGAAATCTGGTTCGACTGTTCGAGGAACGGCGATGTCTTTCTCGCGATAAAATTACGCGACTGTGTTAGACGGGTACAAGATAAAATCGAGAAGGGCGGATCTCGTTAATTCCGATTTGTCGGTGCGTGAAAAAGATCCCGAACGATCTTCAAAGGAAGGAGGGAAACAGCAGTAAAACCGAACTTCCGAAAACGCGCAGACGGAACATTGAAAGACTTCTACGAACGGTTCCTTTGAAAAGGATGAAGCGAGTATCAAGAAGAAGAGAGAATGGTCTAATCACGTTAATGGAATCTTAAAGCTGTGACTCTTGGCTTCTTGGTGCAGGAAAAAACTTTCGGCCTCGTACAAAGGGTAGTTTTCGAAAATTTATGGGGCAATGTGCAAGCAGCGAGGAAAGTTATAAAAACGGAATGGATTTTGCATGTTCTGTCGATCTACCTCGTTCTTTGAATCACTAAATTGCCAGGAAATTCTTTTTCAAAGGAACAACGAGTCAAACTCGTGGCACGAATGACTGAACATAGAAAATGTAATTGTTCGTTTCTTATAGAGATAAAATACCGCTTTAATGTGTGGAATTAAATCGTAGATGTTTATAAAGGATGTCCCAAAATTAACGCAAGATTTGAATTTGCCGCCATTTTTGCAGTAAATTCTTGGCAACCCTGAAAAAAAAACAGTTTGACAGCTTAGAGTTTAGGGTTAGTAAAAATGGAGCGTTATACTATACAACAACGTGTTTTCATTATTAAACAATATTTCAAAAATAATGAAAGTTTGGCGGCCGCAGTTCGAAAATTTTATACAAAATTTGGCCAAAATAGTGTTTTAAGTTCGTCAACTGTGAAAAGACTAATTGAAAAATTCAGGAAGACTGGATCAATTGGAGACGCTAAACACACCGGTCGTCCAAAAACAAGACGTGCAAATGTCAATATCGAAGCAGTGCGTTAGAGTGTTAGTGAAAACCCTGGAACATCAATTCGGCGTCGTGGATAAGAATTGCAAATTTCAAGAAGCGCTCTACAGCGTAAACTCACAAAAGATCCATGCTTATAAAATTCAATTAACACAACAACTGAAGCCTAATAACCATGAACAGCGAAGAGAGTTCGTGGAATGGATTATTGAACATCAACAAGTGGATGCTGATTTTTTGAGCAAAATCATCCTAAGCGATGAAGAACATTTTCACCTTGATGGCTTTGTTAATCGCAAAAATTGCCGTGTTTGGGGTTAGCAGAACCCACAGGTGATTGTCGAACAACAAATGCACCCACAACGTATCACTGTTTGGTGCGGATTTTGAGCTAGAGACATCATTGGACCATACTTTTTTGAAAATGCTCGATATCGCGACATGATAACACAGTTCTTTCTACCGAAATTGGATGCTATTGATGTGGTCAATATGTGGTTTCAACAAGACGGTGCCACATGCCATACAGACAGTGAAACAATTCAATTACTGCATGAGACATTTCCTATTCGTGTACTCTCTCGTTTCGGTGATCAGAATTGGCCCCCTAGATCGTGTGATTTAACACCATTAGATTTCTTCTTGTTGGAATTTATTTCATAAATTTATTACAAAATAAATCTATTATTTCTTTACTAGGAAGGATCGATTGAACTGGCTGTTGAACCTATATATACATACATTGTATATGTATTTTCCCGGCATGGGACCCTCGATCTTCAACTCTTTATATTCGGCCGTTCCTCCTCAGTATCGATCTCTTGTGTCTGTCTGTAGCAACGTTTCTTTCGTAGAGTAAAGACGTGTCTCACAACGTGCTTCTAGAGAAGCTATTAAAATATATAAATTTTATTTCCTATTTTACAATATAGTGTAATTTTATTTTATACCCATATCCCAATACTTCTTATTGGGTTACTTAAAGTCAAAGGTCTATGCCAATAAGCCCACAACCACCCACAAAGGTCATGAAAAATTTTCCCCTTTATAAATTCTCACTTTTATATAATTTATATATTTTTCAAAATTGTAGTAAAAAAAATATTTATTTCATAAGACTAAAAAGTTTCTTTTACTGCTACTTGCATAAAGATTGCATTGCAGTGTATTGAACAACAAACACATAAAATGCTCCTTTTTCTAAAGATGAAATATTAAGCAGGTAAATTAAAATCAAATTTCATGTTTCATCTTATGATGATGTTAAATTATTATTTATAATATGTAATACCACGCGAATTCATTGAACGGTAAATTCATACATTCCACAAAGTCTTCGGCAAGATTGTTGATAATAGAATTCTATTATATTTCATGTTGTTTGCATTCGAAAGAAAAAAATTCTGTTGAATTTTTCAGAACCCCGTAATACGGAAAATATGTAGAAATGCGGGAAAATAAATGGAAAGAGGAAAAAGGACGGTATTACATTTTTATTCAAAAAGAGTCAATCGAATTTTATATTTTTTTTTTCGAAACTGGAATGCATTTCATGTCAAAATTTTTAAAAACCTGAGGCCACTTTTGCAGCGATATGTGACTGCTGTAGAAATATGAATGATGCACTTTTGGAACTTCTATGACAAATGAGTTTGTTTATAGAAAGTTCATGTATAACGGAATAAAGGAAGTAGGTCAAAATTCGATGACCTGCATGTTCTCTATATAACTCCTTCCTGTGTCAAGACAAAGCGTTAAAAATTGATAAAATACATTCTTTAACGCATCGTACATGTATAAAAACAACAGTTTTTCTAGATAGTCTAAATAACTTCAAAATATCTATAAAATATATGTAACAGCCCGCAACTTCATTAAACGGTAAATTACATAAATTCCCCAAAATCTTCTACAAGATCGTTGTCACACTGCTTGCTTGCTTGCTGCATTCGGGGAAAAAATTCTGTTGAATTTTTCAGAACTCCGCAACTCAGGAAACATGTTAAAAATGTATCAAAAGTCTAGAAACGCCAAAAATCGTCGGCGATATCTGTAACGTCCCGAAAAGCAAACGAAAGTGGGTCAGACGAAGCTCGCAGAACAATTTCGAGCGACTCAAATAAATTTCCATCGATGCGGAAAAATAAATAAGCCCATAAATAAGCGCTGTTCGAGAAGATAGGGAGCCCATTTACGCGCCTAACATCGACGAGAGCGTGGCTCGGACGTAGTTGCAGGAAAATCGGGCGACAAGTAGTTTTCAGAGAGGCCCTGAATTTTTCACGGGTGTAGTAGCGACGTGTGCTCCATCAACGTCACGATAAATCCCGGAAAGGTGCGTCGAGCGCGATCGGCGACGAAAATGGGTTAACCGGACTCCGTGTTCCTGATGACAAAAGTTGTTTGCTCGCAGTCTTAGCGCCCCCTGTTTGGCCAGGGAACAATAGGGAACAGCAACGGCAACCCTGCTCCCTCTCATGCATAATGTATTCATTCGGGCCTGGGCGTCAGCGTGCTCGATAAAGCCGTATCATTGTTTACGAATCATTGAATCGACTGAATGAAATTACAGTGATACGACCGGCTGCCGTGGAAACTTTCGATCCACATGCGTCGGGACAGAGGCCACTCCGCGCGGCCGTTCCGCAGAGGATCGCGTTATTTACAGCCGGATGCGAACGGAGTTTACTGTACTCCGTGGAACATACGCGAAATTTCTGTCCATCCTCTGTCTCTCTAGGCGGACTCTCTTCGCTCGCAAAGCTATCGACGACTGCGTTTACAACGTGCCGTTCCTTGCGATCGCGACCCGAATTGGAGTTGTAAATTCCCGATGTCGCGACTGCGTTTGTAAGACGCAAAACGGGTGGTGATCTCTCTTCTTCTCACCGGTGCCGTCGGCCAAATTAATATTGGACGGCTGTTTCGAAGTTTCCCGGTGGACCGTGTCACAGGATGCGAAGAGTTAAAAGTTCTCGCGACGATGGATCCGTGGCAGTTCGTACTATACACTCCGAAACGATGGTGTATTTAACGAGATTCTAAATTCGACTCGAACTCCGGTCTAACGACTCCTTCGAGTCGCCGATGTTAATTAAAAATTTGGAAGACAGGACGGTACGTCGGATTAGCGCGGCGGTGTTCTAAAATCCGCGCAGAATG
>CM052085.1:11962193-11978106 GCA_028453745.1 Agapostemon virescens
AGGGAAAGAATAATCAAAATACTTAAAAGTCATAAACTCAACGGAAATATCTTAAATTTCGCAACAAACTTCCTTAAGAACCGGTTTATTCAAGTACGCGTAAACGGCTGCTTGTCCAGTAAAATAGAAATCAGCAATGGTGTCCCCCAGGGATCTGTCCTGAGTGTTACATTTTTCTTACTTGCAATTAATGAAATCACGAGCATCATCAAAGCACCTGTTAAGTGCACCCTGTTTGCAGACGATTTTACACTCTTCGCTTCCGGAAAAAACATCGAGACTACACAACTTATTCTACAGGGAACCCTAAATCAACTCAACACTTTTTCCCTAAATACTGGCTTCAAGTTCTCTAAATTAAAATCAACAGTTATAGTTTTCAATCGAAGTACTACCGAACAAGACAAGCCAATGCTGTTACTCGGAAATCATACTCTTTCTGTAGTCAACCAAGTAAAAATTCTTGGACTCATCTTTGACAGCAAACTTCCGTGGATACCTCACATCAAGCAAATCAAAGAAAAATGTACCAGGAAACTTAATATCATGAAAGTAATAGCATCCAAAAAGTGGGGAGCAGACTTCAAAATTCTAATCACTACATATAAAGCCTTAATTAGATCTAAAATTGATTATGGATCGATAGTATACAATTCGGCCAAATTTACGACGCTTAAACAATTAGAAACAATTAACAACAGCGCAGCAAGAATTGCAACGGGAGCTTTCTGCACTAGCCCTGTGGTAGGCTTGCTTAGCGAAGCAAACCTGCCACCACTTGACTACAGAAGAATGCAACTAACTCTTTCATATATTCTAACCACTGCATCATCCCGGTATAATCTGACGAAGGAAATAATTTTTTCAAATAAATATATCCATCTATTTAATAGCAAGACTAAATTACCGAAGCCAATAAACATTCGTATTGCCAATATATTGGAACAGTTGCACATATCGCTCCCTAATATTTTCCAAATTGAAATTATTAGCACTCCACCCTGGACATTGAAAATACCAACATTGATTAAATTCGATATTCCATCGAAAAAACTAGAAAACCATGATCTCTTGAAAGCATCCTTCCTAGAAAGTTCCAGCCGTTTTTCAAACTATTCACCAATATACTGTGATGGATCTAAAACTAAATTAGGAGCTGGCTGTGGTGTAGTAACCCCCGAAGAAAACATAGGTTTTAAACTATCGGACTACTTCTCAGTCTTTTCATGTGAGGCTTACGCTATTCTGGAGGGACTGAAGTATATAAAAAAAGCTAATAACAAAAGCAAATTCATTATCTACACGGACTGTAAAAGTGCCCTCGCAGCTCTACATGATACCGAACCGGAAAATCCTATTATTAGACAAATTATCGAAAAGTACAATGAAATTCTGTCAAATAAACAAGCTACTGAAATTTTGTTTGGGTGGGTTCCATCACATGTTGGAATTACAGGGAACGAAAATGCTGATAAAGTCGCAAAAGAGGCCGCAAAGTCATCTCGTCATTCTCTCGATATACCCATGTATCACAAAGAGGTTTTTAAATCCTTTCACAATGCTCTGAAAGAACACTGGAACTTGTCCTGGAAAAACGGTCATAATTCACAGATCCATCGTATCAGAAATGACATCTTCCAATTTAGCCCGGCACTATCGTTCAACAGAATGCATCAGGTTGTGTTGACCAGACTAAGGATTGGTCACACAAACCTGACTCATGCATTAGAAATAGAAAAGAGAAACCAACCAATATGCAACAGCTGCCAGTCTACTAATTCGATCGAACATATCATTACCAAGTGCCGAAAATACCAACGGGAGAGAAGTCTATACCAAATCAGCAGAAACATCAAAGAAGCCACTAATACTAAAAACTCTTGTTCAAGCCTTCTGCAATTTTTAAAACATATAAATATCCTGCAATTAATTTAACCTAATTTTTGTGTTTATTATACTGTATCTGTATGTTAAGCGTATGTTTCACTTAATTTAGCTAAATTCTTGTATTTATCACTATCAACAATATCGTTGTTGCTAATGACCCTAATGGGTTGATGCAACAAAAAATAAATTAAATTAAAATTAAAATACAACCAAGTAACGTAAATAGTAAAAAAAAAAGGTGAAAGCAAGAATAATTAAAACAAAATAAAAATTTGTAGAACACCAACCTGCACAGCTCAGCTATACGATATGGTTGGCTACGAACCCGTTCGCAAACGGTTAAGAAAAACCGTAAATATCCGGTATACTAGGGGAACTCCTCCGTTGCGGAGGATTCTATCGACTTGAAAGGAAATTGAAAGACTCCTTCTTGAACGGAACAGTATAGAATGTAAATGAACGGGAAAAGAAAAGCGATTTTTCCGGTTCTAGCGAAACGAACGCGGCCATAAATAATCCCTCGAATTATCTGTGTCTTGCAGCAACGAGTGAGGATTCGAAGAGGAAAACCGAAATTTAATATCGCGCGAAGAAAGGGAAGTCTGTGCGACAACTTCCGGCGGAGTTAAGCGCGGTAAGGATTGCCCGCGAGATCCAGGATCATCCATTTGTCACCAAGTTCCATTGTTCTTTGCTGGTTTCGCGACCCCCTAACTCTACAATCCCTGTCCCGTTTCTTGCACACCTGTGATTTCTCGGCTATTGTGAAGCCTCTACCTTTGCCGAACAGTGGAGCAAAACCACGAAAAATTTCTGTTGTAAATAGCGAGCCTTGACGAGGACTTCGAAGCATTCGGATACGAAAATATTTTCGCGCCACGTAAGGGTTTCGCGTGCGACGCGCAGGAGCCAGTTGACGCTCGGGGCTAACTTTTAATTAATTGCAATTACGCGAATGGCCGTTGTCCCGTGATTTACTCGAGAGGGCCACCAGTAACGTTTCGCGATATTCACGTATTCGGTAAAGCGATTAATTCGCAACGGGCAAAATTTCAGACGAGCCCTTTGTACCGAACGCGAGTCATTCCCTCGACAGAACCAACTAATTTGCGTTCGTTGAGCTGCAGCTGATTTCTCAAATAATACTGTGCAGCGACTGATACATTTTCGGAAGCTACTCTGTCGATTGCTTCTGCGGTTTTCCTTCTTTCACGAACCAAAGCGATTTTCTTCTACTACATCGCGAAAACACGAGATGTTGAATGAATTACTAATCCGTGGAATGAAGCAGCTAGAACAAGGTTATGCGTGTCACTGTCTTTTTATCTCGATTTAAGCTTTGTAATGTTGAGAACGTTTTCATTAACTGGTTTCTGAAAATTACCAGTATTCAGAGAAATATAGTGAAAACGTATGTCTACTGTGCAACGGTTAAAAATAGCGAGGCGAATGTGTAAGTTTTTCAGTAAAGTAATGGCTTTTGTGTTTGAGAAGACAAGAGAGGTGGTTTTTGTGAATAATGTTTAAACAGCATATTTTTTAAACCCAAAAACTTGACGAATTTAATTTAAAAATTTATAGTAATTGTAGAAATCGATATTTCTTTTAGATTTTACGAATATATTCAACACGCGCCACATTTTAGTTAAAAATTAAAAATAAAATGACAACGACAATAGTTCGTAAAAATATTTGATAAGTCGTGAGAAATTGCACAGTTTTGTTTACGTAATTAAGCAATCTTGGTTTTAATTCTCTAGGAATTCTGGTCGACATCCTTCTAAATTGAAAAAGATTTAAATAGACTGAAAGCATTTCAATATTTTTTACCTCGAAAATATCGTTAAAATTTAAAGCCGAGAGCGTTAAGTAATAAAAACGTGAAAATGAATTTGAAAAACTTTTTCCATTTCCCCAAACAAATTGAGAAGAGTAACGTGAAAAGTAATGTCACAGGCGAAAAGTTATTTTATAAAAGTTCATAGAGTATAGAGGCTAACAAATTTTATACAGTTCCAATTTATTTTTATTCATTTTGCTAGTCGCTGAAATAATTGATTTCCACTCATTTTCGTTTACTTGAATTATTCTATCTAAATGAAAATTAAAATGACGATTCACATTTTGGTTGAAAATTAATTTTCAGAGTAGAACGTTAATATTGATTTACCAATTTCAGTAAGCAATATGAGAATGGTTATGAACCAGGCATGTTGTACGAATTTGAAAAATGCACAAATACAATTAGTACCGCTGAGTTGCCACTTTTTCCAGGTTTTGAGAAAAAACATTTAAATTTACAAACATAAAAAGTTCGCTGTATTTACCGGGCATCGCAATTTCTCCGATCAAAATCAATAATGTCTTGTGAAATTGATACTAAGGAGCTTACGGATAAAATACAAGTTTCAATCAAGTTTAATACAGCTTCGCTTCGCCTCGAACTTTCGAAAACCATTTACGAAGAAAATTAAATTTGATTCCCCGCCAGTTCCTTGAAATCCCTCCATGAGAATGTAAATTTTCAGTTTTCCACGGTCTGTTAAATGAAATAATAAATTCAAAGTTATCTTGTTTGCTCGTAGATCACGAAATCAAAATTGCTTTCCCCACAATTGAAGTTTCCCAATTGTTGTCTTTATTTTGCATAAAAGTCTTCAGTCCAATGACAATACTTCGTTTCATATTTTATAATGCATTTAAGGTGCGGCACATTTAACGACTGTCACGACTGCTCTGCAGATAATTATGCAAAATAGGAAAGTCTAAGAATATTAAAAGAAACTAAAGTCAAATGAAAATGTCTTTTCTCCTTGAATTATCTAAAAACTTAAATAAAAATAGAAGAATGTCTTCAATCTTTATTAATGTCCTTTCAATTTTGTACTTGATTTCTTCATTTTTTGAATAAATTCACAAAATGTGCAGTCTGATTGTACTAGTTGTAAGAGAATGATTGATTCTGTTAAAATACTTCAAATGTTAGTGTTTAAATTAACTTCCTCCTACGCAACCTCAGGTCTAATCATTTGCACTCGAAGCTGTTTTCGCTTTAAAACCAAGTATTTCTTCTGATCTAAACTATTTCTATACTATACACGATTTCTGGCATTTTATAAATTGATGTAGCGCCCCATACAATACTTAATTATTCAATTTAAATTTATTGACTGCAAATTTAATAATGTTAGCACTATCTTTAATAATGATTTAGCAACTTTTAGTGTTGTCTCGGATTCGCCCCACGACTTCTAAAGGTTATCATGGTCTCCTCAAAATAAAGTAAATAAAAAATATTGCTTTCTTTAAAAATTATTAAGCCGTTAAAAACCTTGAAAATTTGTCAAAAGAATAGTTTAAACAATTTTTAAAACCCCCGTCGATAACGAATGGAGGGAAACAAGAGGAACCAAAGCAAAAATCGCATCCGAAGACGTCGTTTTGAAGTTAAGTTTACAGGAGCGGTGATACAATGGCCGCTCCTCTTAACTTCCGTTTCATGATTAAAACAATGATTGCACCATAAGGATCTCAAGTTCCGATACCACAGTGGGATGAGATCGAAAGTTTGCGAAGGATTGCGCGCAGGATGCGAGTCACGCGTGGAGCTCAAATTGAAAGTAAACGCCAGCGATAGACGTATTCTGTTATCTTCCCGAATCGGAGACCGCGGAAGAACTGAAACTTCTTTCTCGTCCTCTGAAACGTTTCACCTGTTCTCGCGTGTACCGGTTTTCGCCGGCAGGCGGAAAGAAACTTCTGATACCGTGGACCCGAATCTCTTCGCTCGGACAAAGCGATAAATCACCCCGAAAGTTTTCTTGCCTTGGTCCCCGTGCCACGATTTCTTTCGATTAATCAAAGACGCACATCCAACGGATGGATTGCCATTAATTTCCCCGGGCTTCGACGAGATCGAATTAATCTTCGTTTTAGAAAGAATTCCCGTCGCGGAAAAAGAAATTTTCTTGTTGCGCGAGAACTCGCTGATTGTGAAAGCTCTCCGAGCACTGTCAATTTCACGACCATAATATGGGTTTAACCCCTTGCCGTACCACTTTCTTTGTCACCACAGTTGTTCTAACGTCTTTGTCGCCAAAAATGTTACAAAAGAAAAAAGAAAATTTAAATTTCATGTACGGCCGCAATTACTTCTATGTTGAAATATTTATGAAAAAGAATAGCACCGCATTTTGTCGAAAAGGTAAAGGCATCACATTTATAGATGTTAGACTTTGTTTGAAATCTTCGAAACAAGTTTGACTCGTCATAATATGGTTAAGGGTTAAATATGATATAGGTTTAAGGCACAGACTGCAGTGTCTAAATTTACTTTGACCCAGAGAATCAATATCGTCACTTCATTACACAGATTTTGTGGATTGAATTTAATGAATAGCTGTTATTTTAGGATAAACAGATTAATGTGTCTACAATTAAAAAATTTTTTAAATTTAAAAATTGAAGAATTGAAATTGAAAAGTAAACAATTTTTAGAATTTTAAAAATTGTTTGGTTGAGAAATTATCGAATGTATAGTTTTAGTCTTTTTAGGGTTGCAATAGATAATCTTGAAGCAAATTTTGTTTTCAGTTAAAGTGATTTTTAAAGCAAACATAATTTAATAATGTAATAATTTACATTAAAAAAGTGGAGTTTCTTTCATTCTCCAATTGTTCAAAGATATGTAATCTGATAAAAGAGGTTTTTATCAGGGATATACAAATGGTTTGAATTTTTATATTGCCACAAAGGGTATGTTTTACGAAACATGTTAAAAACAAATATAATACATGTAAACAAGAAGAATCTACCCTGGGTTGTTGCACACACGTTTTTCATCGAAGCCGATCTGAAAACAATGGTACTCGACATTTATTTATTTTCTGCACACAGTTTCTGTAAATATAAAGATGCAAACCGTGCTTCACCGGAAGTGTGTGGACGTCGATCGAAAATTGCAATTCTGACAATCGTTTAAAACGATCGCGGACACAGGGGAACGTATTCGACGCGTTATGTTTAGACTGTGAAAGTTTTTGCGAATTCCGTGGGTACATTGAAAATATTGTCTTTCTCTCAACGACGCTTTCAGTGCATTCGAAATAAAGTAAACCGTATTACACTCTACTAAATCCTGCAGATCATAATTTAAAAAAAATTTTCTTACGCTTCAAACATGTGTATAAAATTTCGCGGACTATTCATGTTATGCAAATGTAATAAAGATGAAAATATAACTGTAGTTAATATTAATGAGAATTACACGTGGCAAGGAACTCGAAAAAATATGCGACACATGTTATTTCCAGCAGGTCGTTATTCATATTCATGAGGAAAGTATTTGTACGAAAATGTTATTTTAGCGCAGTCTTTAAACACACGAAGTTTAGAGTTTGTCTATGTGGATGAACTTGAATGTTTCCTCAAGAATTAATAATTTTGAAATGAAATGCTAAATGTGGTTCGTGACTGAACATTTGCATTTGATTACTTGTTGTATGTTCAATTGATTACGATTATCAAAGAAAGAGATCCAACTCCACTCGATTGTTACTTCTAACAGTTTGTGCAAAAAATCTTGATTTTGCACAATAATTCACGCTCTATTCATAACCATAAGTTCAATTGATTCCAATGATCAAAGAAAAAAATGCATTTCTATTTCACTGTTACCTCTCATAGATTATGCAAAAAAATTCACATTGTATTCATAACCACAACTTCAATTGATTACGACGATCCAGGAAGAAGATACATTTTTAAATCTAGATTTTGCATAAAAATTCACATTCTATTCATAACCGTAATTTCAATTAATTCCGTTGATAAAAAAAGAAAACACATTTTTATTTCACTGTTACTTCTCACAGATTATGCAAAAATCTTGATTTTGCATAAAAGTTCACATTCTTTTCATAACTATAATTTCTAATACTACTTTCATGCACTTTTAACAATTTCATTAAAAGGATTTTAAAAGTCGTTCCACTTATTAGATTACTATTCATATCCACATTTTAAATGACTCGGTATAAACCCTTAACGTTCTGACCCATTATCAGAGATTGACGTAATCATCGTGACAGTTTTCTTGCGAATACCTAAAAAACCACTGACTATTGTGGGATCAGAACCCTCCAAATCGATTGTCGGTGGTTGATCGACTACGATCAGGAAGGACGCGGGTTCGAGTCTCCCTGTAGCGGTTCCTTTGTTTCCCTAGGATCCTACATTTGTTGGCTCGTCCGGGAAGGGAGAACTCCGATCGCCGCACAATGGCGCTGATGACGATGACAGACGACGATGAAGCGAACGTTACGAAGATGGTCGCGAGTGACGCAGAGGCAACGAAGCAAAATGAAGGGTACATCCCAAAGAAAACTGTAAGAGAGTGCAGTGGAGGAAAAAAATGTGAAGAAGCTAAAGGGCGGTTGATGGCTTTTAATAAGGTAAAATATATAAAAAGATGATGACGGCACTATAACGGTCGAGTGGGGTCAGAAACCCCCGAAATCAAATACGTATGGAGATAAGGGAAATCCAGAGGGCTCCGTGTGTTTGTGAGATCGTCTATCGGCTAGGGTCAGGAAGTTCGCAAGTTCTAGTCCCGCTATTTCGGTTTACTATTGCAGGATGTGAGAAGTATGCGTGTGTGAGAAAGAGGATGCGATTTAGACGCGGTATGACCGATATGACTGAGGAGCAGTGTGACCGAAACAATGTATGAAAGAAGCAGCGTGCGACAAACGGTCAAGCGTCCGCGCGGCGTATTTGAGGCGATTAGGGATGAATAGTTTGGTGAGTATGGTTTTTAGTATATGAGTAGGTTCAACAGAGGTCTCGCGCTCTTGTGACGCATCTACGACAAACATCCATGACGAATCCGCACATCATACCTTTCCTATCTATCCGGCCCTTCAAACCATAACACTGTGACGCATCTTGCCACCTCATCCATAACAAACCCGCACAACAACTTTCTCATCTATCCATGACGCACCCGGTAACCTCATCCCTCCACCAATGATACATTCGACAGACTACCGAAAACAAGCACAATAATATATAAGGACCCCATGTACCAAATAAAGCCAGTCTGCATTTTTACCTCAAACCACGCGTGTCGTTGTTCTGCTCAATCCCTGATTCCACGGGTAGCTGTAAGTCGCGTCTAACAAAAGTGGTTCAGTGAAATATATTAAAGTGTCCGGTTCGCAGTCCCGTGACACTCTCATTCGATTCTGTGTGGTAAGCTCGAGACATGTACAATATCCTGTGTGGACTAGAGAATAAATATCACTAGACCTACCAAGCATTAAAATTAGCTAGTACATATTGCTTTATCAAAAGGATAAAATTTAATTTATTTAGATTTTGTGCAATTCTAATTGCAATCTATGATTGAATAAAGAAATCTGTTGAATCGAGTCCTATGAGAACAATTTTATAACTTGAATAATTGTTGAATAAAAAATCTGAAAACGGTCATTTGACTGGCTCTGGTAGGTTTAGTGATATACAGTGAGTAATTTTAATATTCGGACACTATAAAATTTTTACTTTGTCGCATTGTAATTTTGTTCACGATGAAGAAAAGAAAAATTAATTCTAAATTATATTACTACGCAAGGTCTAGTTAATGAAAGTATAAATTTTACTTATATAATTATAAACGTTTATTAAATATTCTATTTTAAACGAAACAATGTCTGGTTTTAACGTTACAATAATATTCGGACACTTTTAAAAACTGATAATTTTTACGTTAATTTTTACAAACGAAAAGTAATTCAATATGGTGTAGGATATCGTTCTTGACGAATGACCTCTTTTAATCGTTGAAGCATATTGCAAATTATTTTTTTTTCAAATATTCTGTACTAATATTATTCCATTCCTCTTTCGGTCGTTGTTTTAACATTTTTATAGATGTTATTACAGTTGTTCTAATTTGTCGGTCTAGTTCACCACATAAATTCTCTATAGGATTCAGATCTGGGGACTGAAGTGGCGGTTGTAATAATTTTGGACAATTATACAGCAAATATTCCTGTACGATACGTGCCTTACGCTTGGGGTCATTATCTTGATAATACTTAAATGTATTCTGAATCCCCATTTTCATTGCACTTTTACGTAAATTATTTTTTAAAATATTGAGGTATACATTTTTGTTCATTATGTCATCAATAAAAATAAATTCACCCGTTCCAAAAGTTGAGATACATCCCCATACAAGTACATTTCCACCTCCGTGTTTTATAGTCGTGAGGAGGAAGGTTTGTGGAAAATAATTCACCGGTTTCCTCGACTCTTTTTATTTTGCTATTGTGCGGGATGAATCGCGGAAGGTTGCGATACCGAAGAAGTACAAAACGTTGGTCGACTACTCACACGCGTGGCTTGGAGACAATGAGAGCGAGGCCCAGCGTCTCCGCGCTATTTATTTGTCTCCTCCTTCTCGATTCATCGATGAATATCGATCGCGACGCTTCGCGAAGATTCCCGAGGAAATGTCGTTAATTAACGGTCGCCGCTTCGTGGATCGACATTTCCAAAGGTCGCCGCGTTTCGAAGAATCCCGAGTCTTTGATCGATGCCGCGGCTCGAAATCTGGGCCGGTGGTAGCGCTTGAGCCGCTACAGTCGGCTTCGTAATTTTAAGTTTGAATTCTTCATTTTTCTTTCGCCGCACCATTCTTCGCCCATCCAATCTAAAAATGTTGAATTTACTCTCATCACTAAAAATAACGTCATTCCACCACGTATCTTCTTTTAAAACAAATTCTCTCGCAAAGTTCAATCTTTTCTTTCTATTAGTTTCATTCGCCTACGATTTTTTCCGAGCAACTTGTCCATTATAACCACATTCTTTTAATGCTCTGCGTATTGCTTGGGGGTGTACTTTTTTTCCAATCTCTTCTAATAATTCGGCAGCTCATTTTGGTGCATTTAATGTAAGATCTTTCTTTACTTTTCTTATAATTTCTCTTTTATCTCGCGTGTCCAACATTTTTGGTTGGCCTCTTTAGGGAATAGATTCTATTCGGTCTTCGCACTTAAATTTTCTAATAATATCTCCCACTGTACTTTTACTAATTTTAAGCATTGTTGCAATTTTCCCTTACGACTCACCTTTTGCATTGTGAAAAATGATAAGTTGGCGTATGTTGTATGAAGTGTTTCTCTTACGTCCGATTACTACCTTAACTTAATGAATATCTAAACACAACTGATTTTCTAAGGCTCGAGACAGTTTACGCAGACTTTAATGTTTGTAAACATACCTTACAATCGCATGAAGTATCACACTAGCTCACGCAAATTGTTATATTCCGAGATGTCCGAATATTATTGTCACGTTAAAACTAGACATTGTTTTGTTTAAAATAGAATACTTAGTAAACGTTAGTAATTATGTAAATAAAAATGATGCTTTTGTTAACTAGACCCTATATAGTAATGTAATTTAGAATTAATTGTTTTTTTCTTCATCGTGAACAAAATTACAATGCTGCAAAGTGAAAATTGTATAGTGTCCGAATATTAAAGTTATTCACTGTATATTGCAAAGAATATTGAGTGGCATTATTCATCGGCGCGAGCGAAGGATTCAAATCCCAGGATTTTAGTAAACTTCATAAAAAAAGTTTTAATATGACAATATATGCTAGCCAATTTTCATGCTTGGTAGGTTTAGTGATATATATGTATTGTATCATCTTAGCGCGGCAGAAATAAATCTCATTTGAGATGAAAGAAGAGAACATCGTTCGATGACGAAGAGGTGAAACATTTTTCAGCGATAGCGTATCGCGGCTACAAAGAAGCAGATACAACGTGCGAGTGATGAATTCAAATCCCACACTACGTTTCCAAAGATCCTACAATATAAAAATGATACATAGCACGAGGATGTGCTAAATTGAAAGAGATGTCTTCACTTTGGATTTAAAATTGCTTCGAGTGCAAAGGAATTTTTAAGGTCTTAGGTACGATGCGCCACTATATTGGTATTCGCGGATGTCGTCTTATATTACGATGCGTCACTATAGTGGCTTGAGCATACTCAACGCTGTTATTAATTATTAAAGTAAATCATTAAAGTTAAAGTATGTGTATCATACATTTAAGGAAATTATAATTTAGTTAACTAAAATTTTATTCCAGTGTGCTCTGCTGCACAGAGAAACAGCTCCACGCAAAATTTAGCCTTATCTAGAAGGTTTAAATATGATAATCGGATGAAATAATAATCGTATAAAAATGTTCTTTATTAGTATTTAGTTTGACAACGTGCTTTGTAATATGTAATATAACAAGCATGGAATATGTGCTTCATTCACCCCTTTCCATATTATGATTAGTCAGGCTCGTGTCGGAGATTTTAAACAACATCTAACAAATATATATGCGACGTTTTTCTTTTTAGATGAAATGTAATGTTATTATTTGTTAATCTATATTTCAGGATTGAAATACTAAGTAAGTACTAAGTACATATAAAGTTTTTATTTTCTTCTGTAACATTTTTGGTGATGGAAACGTTATAATAACTGTAGTTGCAGAGAAAGGGGTATGGCAAGGGGTTAGAGAAATATATCTGCAATTTTCTGATGAAAACATTTTTATAAGTTCAGCAATTGCGAATGAAAAAATCAAGGACCGGTCACACTGACTAGTTTTGTAGTTCTAGCGTTTTTTTACGAATTCGTTGATTTGTCGTTGATTTACCCCAATTTGAAGAGCATAGACTCAGCGATTCTCTAATATTGCTGAGCACTAACCGACGCAACAGGCCACTATTGAAAGTGAAGGATCGGAGAAAAGTTCCTTATTTTCTGAACTATGTAAAACAATCCCGTTAGATTTTTATAATTTCAGTAATTGCGAAAGAAAAAATTAAGGAATTTTTAGGAATTGCTGGCTGTCGTTGATTTACCCCAATTTGAGGAGCGTAAACATAGCGGTTCTCTAATATTGCTGGAAACTAGGCGACGCAACAGGACTACCATTGAAAGTGAAGAATCCGAGAAAAGTTCCTTATTTTCTGAACTGTGTGAAACAATCTTGTCACATTCGAATCCCCTGAGAATACGTTTTACCGCATCCCGTAAAATTTTTCTCATTCACAGTTGCTCCACCGTTTGAAATATGCTGCGGAGCCTCGCATTCTAATCCGTAGCCATTCATCTGTCCCGACTTCTTAACGCGTTCAAAGTTTTGGCTACCTTCGGGGGTTCTCGGGAAAATATTCCAAGTGCTATCTATTCTCGCAGCCGGATGGGACAGCAGAAGGGACACCGAATATTTTCAGGAGTGCGAGACGGGTTTTGGCGGGGCTTGTTTTACAAAAGAGAAATACGCTCGTGTGTTTTTACAGCTCGGGCAAGAATTGAAAGCGTTACCCGCACGTCGCGTCACATCGTCGTGATAAAAGCGGAGCACAAAGCGTAGGCGTACCTGGCGCCTTTGCGTCTTTTCGCCACGAAGAATGCTCGCACAAAGGGCGCCGTAAAGGGCTGATACTGCTATCCCAGAACGGACGCGCCTCGTCAAATTCGAGCAAATCAGACGGATTTGCATCCGTTCTCTGAATTTATGGGGGTTGCTTAGTTTATGGGCGTGCCAGAGCTGATTCTGTGCCTTAAAATATACGCCACGATTGAGAAAGAATTTTAAATTAATTTAAACCACAAAATGTGTGGGTGTAATTAATATCGTATATTCGCTAAAGTCCTCTTTCAGAATTTTGCAATTCGAATTTAACACATTTCATGGTACACGATGACATATTTATTTAATACGCTGGAAAGATATATTTTACAATAAGTTTATAACTAAACCATACATAACCGCGATCAAAAGAATAATTATTAAAACAATTATTATTTAAGATTTATACAAGAATTATTAAAGATTTAAATAATAATTGCTCTTAAAACAACCGTGAACATAAATACGTAATTTGCAATTAACATATGAAAATTGCAAGAACACGTTTCACGAAAATTTCAACGAATATTAATAAAAGACATGCAAAGGAATATATGAATTAATAAATATTCGTCAGAAAAGTAACCATAAAATGAAAAATGTGAAATGAGCTATTCCTCCGGCAATCTGACCTTTTCATATTTCATTTTATAACAATTGCTTGTATTCTAATTGTATTTCATTCATTTATGTTATACTTGCCGACATCGGTTTCAAAGCATATCCCCTCGAGCTGTATATTCAATTGCGTTTCAATTACCATACGGTTTATTGATTTCTTTTTTCCTGACAATATTGTTATATAATTGTATTGCAGTGCTCTCCGATCTTCAAATAAATAAATAAAGCAGCATATTGTGACGTGATTAAATGGAATCGTGTTGATGCAAGTTCTGGAATGAAAGACCGGAAACACTTCGTACCGCAAAGAGTTAAATGAACCTAGAGTAATTTCAGCTCGAGAGAAGAGAATTGTCAAGTTTCTTAAGATTTTCTACACAGCGGAAATGGGCGCTGGCACACCACTGCTATAGTAGAGTAGAAAGTCTACATCGTCCCTTGTGTGGAGTGCAACATCTGCTGTTTCGTCATAACTCTCTAAACGAATCGTCTTTTTCATTTGAGTTCTATTAAAGGAAGACACTGCGAATGATCTAACACTGGGATCTGAGATACTACCATTAGCATGAGAATCTAAACGAATTTCTAACGAGAATAACCTTTTCTTAATTCTCTATTTGTAAGAGAAAAAATTTGTTAAAATTTTGTTTTAAATTGCTTCGTGGATTTCCATAAGCAGCTACAGTCTAGTTATTATATGTTATGTATTTATCTTTCAAAATATTATAGTTTTAAATGATTCTATTAAATGTATTGATTTTAGTGATAACTAATGGTCATCCATGACACGCGTATCGTCGTTAACAAACCGGTCATTAATAAACAAATGAGCTTCATGAATTTATAACACATAAACGAACTGTCAAGTCAACTGATTATTAGTCACCTATAAGACTAACAAAAGAACGTTAAATGGGATCGTTAAATAAAAACATTTCAGTGAAATTTAAGAAATTAATTTGATTATTTGCAATTTGTTAAAATTGTTAAGTGAAGCATCGAATTCTTATAGAGTTGCCTGTTTTGTTTAATCGATACAGTTTCTTTTATTTAGCATAAAATTCGCAGTCTCGTGGTTGCAACTCGTGTCGAAAGGGACGAAGGTTTTAGGGTGTTTTCGCGTTTACGAGAGGTTCGAAAGGGTTGTAGGTCGACGAGTGTCTCTCGAACGCGGAAGATTTTGTTGAAGGAACAGAATTCGAATATCGGGAATCAACAAGAACACGCTCGTGATCGTGCGAATCAGAGCAACAACGTTAAAACTCTACCGACTGCGCTGAGAAATTTCCGAGAGTTTTAGACGGCGCTTCGCGTTACCGTCTTCGTAATTTGCACTTATAATTACCGAGGGAGGTTGCTGCTAGTTAGCGGGGACTGGCAACGCGCACCCCGTCTTGTTAAAAGTCGCTCAACGCTATTACTCTCGTCCCACAGCCACGTTTGTCGCTCTAACAAATCTCTTTACATTATTCTCGCCACGTAACTCGCTCCATTCTCGCAGTTTTCTTGCTTCAGACGGGACAACGCAGGATGAAAGAAGATTTACAAAAAAGAAGAGAGAGAGAGAAACACAAAAAGAAAAGGGAAACAAAAAGCAAGAGAGGAAAATGTGTCGACAACTTCATCAGCTCGAGAATTATTTTATAACCGTTGAATCTAACGTTCCCTATTTAACACATTCGTTATTTATCACGAGGAAAAAAGTCGCTTTAAAGGCGTTACTTTTCCTAATTATATCATCTAACTTTGATTTTACTAAGCTCTTGTTGTTTGACGACGTACGATGAAAGAAGAGAGAAGAAAAGAAAAGAGGAAAATCTATCGACAACTTCATCAGCTCGAGAATTACTTTGTAACCGTAGAACCTAATATTCCCTATTTAACACTCTCATAGTTTACCAAGAGGA
>CM052085.1:11983106-12026390 GCA_028453745.1 Agapostemon virescens
GACAAAGTGTATAAGAATCACCCAACAGGTATTGCAAAAGTCGAAAGAAGTTTTATTTTGTTGGACAGTGTTATACGGATTGAACCTACAGTGGCTAACGGAAGTATTCGAACGGTCACATTTCTTATCTTTAGCGCATGAAATATGTATGCTAATCCGAAATGTTTAAAACGATTTAGTATCTATAGCAAGAGAGAAGTCCCAAGATTATATTAATAAAATTGGATGATAATCCAATCATATACAGGGTGTGGCCAGACGGGTGGTACAACCTAGCAGGGGGTGATACTACATGTAATAATAAGTCGAGAAAAAGGAATAACATTTTTTCGTTTGACGCTTCGTTTTCGAGAAAATCGAGTTTGAAAACTCTATCCAATACGCGTGCACTGGACTGTTTCTCAAAGTCATTATTCGCTACAAGTTTCCTTTTTCTTATACATTGTAATGTTAACTTTTCCTAATGTTTACATGTTAAAGAGATCGTGTATGCGGAAAGAAGTGAGAATTCTCTTCAGCTGAAGGAAAAAATAATAAATTCTTTTAAACAAATAAAGTGTCGAAGTTCATTGGCGTCAGTTCATGAGTCATTAATAAGGCGAGCAATAATATGTACACGTCAACAAAGACAGCACTTTGAACAGTCTATTCAATAATGTTATGTAATTAACGTTAGTAATGTCAATAAAATTGATAAATGTATTATCCGTACATTAACATTTCTTATTTATAATACATATCTAAACCTAGAGACAGTGCGGTGCACTCGTACTGGGTAGAATTTTCAAACTTGATTTTCTCGAAAACGAAGCGTTAAACAAAAAAATATTATTCCTTTTTTTCGACTTATTTTTACATGTAGTATCACCCCCTACTCTACTCTACTATAACGTATTTACTTAATACACGCACTAGGAATGGGTAACAAAAGTATTCGAACGCTTCAAAGTTATTGGTGTTTCTACTTATGTATACCGCAACGCTGAATATAAACATTAGCATCCAATGTAAACAAAGGAACACTTAGTTGATCATAAAATATCGTTTGACTAAGAATAAAGTACAGTTGTATTAACGAATATGAATAGGAAAAAGTCAGAAACATAAAGCTGTGAACGAGAAATTATATTCACACGTTGAATGCTGAGCGAATTTTGTGTACTTCAGACAAGTTTCATCTGTTTCATTGATACAAGTGATCAATGTTATTAACCCTTTGCGGACTACCGCCGCATATATGCGTTCTGCGTAAACCAACAATTTGGCCGAGCAACTCATATGTGCGTTTGGCGAAAACAACTGACAGAGCCGAAAGACGCGTATGTGTGTCTTACGCAAACAAATTGCAGTGGCCGACGAAGCTAACATTTTATCATTGAGAATCATTTTACTTATCCTGTGGGGAATCTTAGCATGTACAGATAGCTAGCATGTCTAGAATTTGGTACCTTGGAGTGCTATGAACGAAAATTGCGCTTAGGCTGAAAAGGCGCTGGCAACTAAGTGACTATCGGAGTGCGTCAGCCCGGCCTTAGGCTGCAGTTTGCTTCGAACCATCCCGTCCGCAAAGGGTTAAAGAGAATTGTTGGTTAATGTATAATTAAGCTCCCACCTCATACTACAATATGATTAACTTCCACAATAATAAAGCCATGTTCAATGCCATTAATGTAATGATAATCATTCTTAAACGACGCAATGAAGCCGGTCACCGGTGACCACCATGGCAGTCAACGTGTTAAAACTGTGTAGAGATGGAACATCTTATAACGAGAATCTACAGTGCACTAATATAATAAAGAAGTTTGAAGATCAAGAAACTGTTGCTAATAAAGCTCGTTCGCCCGAAATAAAAAGAGATTCTGCAACTTCTGCTCCCAAATTGGCAAATATGGTTGAAGAAAGTAAATCAACGAAAGAGGTTGTAGTTCGCAAAACATTATATTACTAAAAATAGTTGCTTCTGGAACAAAGTCATATTCTCGGACGAATCGAAATTTAATATCTTCCTATAACCAAATACAGAGTTGCAAGCAAAACATTTAAAACAAACATGAAGGTGGCAATATCATGGTATGGGACTGCATGGCAGCTAATGGGACTAGAAAATTAGTCCATCGATAGTACACTCGATAAATAGAAATACCTAAATATTTTGAAAAATAATTAGAAGATTGTGCTAGAAAACTGGGATTACTAGAAGACTTTTACTTTGAACAAGATAACGATCCCAAGCACACAGCTTGGATCGTGAAAGAATGGATCATTTATAATACACCACGCATGTTAAGCATTCCCCCACGAAGTCCAGATCTCGATCCGATCGAGCACCTGTGGGCAGAAATCGGAAAAAGACTAAATAAATATTATACTACGTCAAAACAAATGTGAATGGATAAAATAACTGAAATATGGAATTCTCTTGAAAACAGTTTCACAAAAATGCTAGTATATAATATGGAACGTCGTTTAAGAAAAGTAATAAATGCCAATGGTGGTCCTACACAATAATAACACATGAAAGTGTAACAATATATGTGGCGTTCGAATACTTTTGTTATTCATGCCTGGTGTGTGTTTCGAATAAACACTGGAATTATTCTCTTCTCTCGAATTATTTTATACTTTTACTAACATAATCTTGGGACTTCTCTCTTGCTATAGACACTAAGTTGTTTTAAACATTTCGGATTAACATACATATTTCATGTGCTAAAGATAAGAAATCTGACCGTTCGAATACTTTCGTTAGACACTGTATGTATACTTTATTACTATCGGGAAATGGAATTTGATACACAGTCTCGAACGATAAAGTTGAATTACAACTGATCTCGTCGTATAGATTGAGATTTTTTTCAGACCTCTTACACTTATCGGTTGTAACGTAACCATTCGTTCTAAGAATAATAGTATCACTTGATACGATATGGTAAACATACTAAGCGAGATTAATATATTGCTTTTAAATAAGCAGCAACTTTTAACAATTACACTAAGTTACAATGTTTGCGGTTTCTAAATGTTCGGATGTTCGCGTTATCAGATCATCTTGAACTTCTAGGTTGTTCGCGATTTCTGTGATGTGCAACTTCTATTTTGGTTGTTCACCATTTTCGTGTTACTCGATGTTTGTAGTTGCTCGGGATTTCTGTGATGTGCAACTTCTATTTTGGTTGTCCGCGATAACTGCATTATTCGAAGTCGAATTTTTTCTTAACAATTTCTGTGTTATTCAATGTCTTTGGTTGTTCGCGATTTCTGCGATGTGCAACTTCTACTTTGGTTGTTCGCGATTTCTGTGCTATTCGATGCCTAATTTGTTGTTCGCGACTTCTGTGGTTAAATTCTTCTGTCAGAAATTGTGTTATGTCCGTCGTCACCTCGGTTTGGTTAAGGGTAGTTTGAGTTGGAGAAATATAGCGTTTTTTTAATTGGTTGTAGGAGTGTAGCGGTACGCGATTCGCATCGCAAGATGTTAGAGTCGGGGCGGTCACGCAACTGTCCTTCAGTCACAAATATTTCTCATTTTTTCCGTTACATTCTGACCCTATTGTTCAACGTTTTCCACAGGCCCGGTCAGTCCTGGGTCCGCATTTGGCGAACAGGTTTGACGCTGTTCAGATAGAACCACTAAATACTAGAATTATTAAGGATTACGAAAAATTGATGCATTTTTGGAATTTATTGCATACTTTTTGCCTCGCAGGTCAACGGTTAACAACTGACTCGCGTCTCCGACGCCTCGATCGTTTCGCACACACACACACACACACACACACGTCTCATCGGAGACATCTGAAGCGCGAAAAACAAAAGACGCGCTCGTCGATTGATTTTATAAAAGACACATTTTAACAGACGCAGGCCTGATCCTTTCCGTATTTCCTCTTTCAGCTACTTTCTATTTTTTATGACACACGCCTACTACGAAATTTCTCCTCAGTTTTCCACTTCTGACTTTCCATTTTTCCCACTATTCCGTTTCGCATCTATCCTTCATTTTTTGTCTTTTTCTAAGGGAGTTTTCAAGGAGCTACTGGAGCCGTTTCAAAAATCACTTCTTCCGCGTCCATCAGACTTTGTCATTTTACGCATCACCCTTTTCTTCTCAGGAGTAATGGAAGAAGTATCCCTGACAAAGTGAGAAGCTATCAATGAAGGAATATCGTGATTTATTGTTGGTAGTCTGTTTGTCGTTGGTCAAAGTACTAGTACGTAGGTACATTATTGGGGGCACGGCAAGGCACGTGCATAAAAGAACGCATAGCATCGTTGAATAATTCAGTTAGCTAACTGACAGCTTAGAGACATCTGCACAAGTCTGAACAACCGAATACGTAAGTGTTCCAAACGACGTCTTTAGCGCGGAGAAGATAAAGGAAGACAAAGGTGCATAAGCATAGACAAAGTAGCAGAGACAGAAGGAAAGTGGAAAGAAACGAAGAAAACGAGGAAGGAGACGAGGAAAGAAGCAACGGAAGAGAGGAAAAGTGCCGCCTAAGGGTGCTCGATGTCGGCGCGATTCGAAACCAGTCTGAACAATTTCAGCGAGATCAAACGACGTCATCTTTATCGGAGCGTTCCAGGAGCGTCGATGGTAATCGAGCATAAGCACGCTCGGTATAGTGTGTTCTCTGGAGCGCGTCGCTGGATGTGCGAACACGAATAACTGTGCGAAAGAATCGGAGCGTGCCGCAGGGTAAACGTTCGCCTGTCGAGAAGACAGAAGCGCGAAATGGGGAACGCGAATCGTTTCGGCGAAAACGCGGCCGGAAGTTCTTGGTCGGTGTGCGCGGAATCGAATGCAAAGTTTCGCGGCCCGGCAGAGAAAGCTCTCCATCGGAGAATCGAAAATGATCGCGAACTTTTCAAACATCGTGGCGCCAGCAGCTCTTCGACGTGAAGCGGTGCAAAGCGGAGTGGAGCAGCAGCCGCGGAGCAGGGCGGAGCAGGGCTGAGCGAGCTGTTCTCTCTTGGAGAACTTAAAGAGGCTCTCCCGGTGTTTTCGCGAATTCGCGGAAAACAATTCCAATTGCAAATTACCGGGCCGTCGGCGAATGTTGATGCAGGCTGCTCGAATCCGTCGAGCGGAGAGGAAACGGGATTGATCGCGAAGAGGCGCGAGGAGAAAGCGAGCCAAGGGGAAATGCGGCATAGGATAAAGAAAACTAGCAGCGGAACGCAGTGACGTGAGAAGCGAAGCTATCGAGGGTGGTTGAGCAATCGAACCATCGAATTGCATTCGCGGCAAAACGCATCGCTGCGTGCATTCAAGTGAACAGAGTCCGCGCTGGTTCCTGGACTCGATTGATAAGAAAATCGACCGGCAGACGTAACTCTCTCGCGCGGTGAGTTTATTTTACGCGTACTCCGCGGCACGAACAAATACAGTATATCGAGAAAAATACAGGATTTCTGCACTGTCGAAACTCGCACGCGAATCTCGTCAGCTGCGTTTCGTTGACGCGCCGCGGGGATCGTTGTCTAGTTACACAAAACACGTGACAAGCGATAACAAAGCTATGTTCACGCTGAAGCAGCATCGAGCAACTTCTTGCTGCTTCTTGCCTGTCTTCTTTCGCTTCCTTTCAGTAAAAGAAACGGCAGATAAGAAGAGGCGGTAAAAAGTTGTTCGATGTTACTGAAGTGCGGATATAGCTTAAAAGAATAGCTAATTATCCATTTGATAAAAATTAACAAATCAATGGAGTGAATCTGTTTGTTGCTAGCTGCAGATTGGTTACATCAATAATTTCAAGCTGTTTCGGTTCTACTTTACTATGGGATCATCAATACGTAACTTCTATAAAGAACTCATTCTCTGAGAGCAAAAACAGATGAACGTTTACGATTTTGAAATAAAGATAGCAAAGTATCGAGCGTCTCGAAGCTTAATTTCAAGGATCGTTTTGTAAGTCCCTTTCACATGGCCAGCATAAGATCTGGAGAATAGAACGAGTTTCGAGGATAATTTCGTGTCATACATTTTAAGTTTTCAATTTTTGAAATTATTGGTTAGCCAGTTAAAGTGTTAATAAAGGAGTGACAATCACGGCGGAAATATTTTCGCGCGTGACACGTTCGACAATCGCGAGGTTCAACTGTACCTTCGAACTCGTTGCGCTGTTACTCATTTTATGGTTGCAGCGATCGTTCGTCGTTTCAGCGCCAACATTAGCAAACTGGAAACTATACAAGCAACTGTGTTAACGAGCTAATAACCGTATCCAGCGATCGGTTTCAGTCCATCAATGTTATCATGTCAAAGGCACCCGCCGCGCCGTCTGCGAAGCGAAGGCGACGAGAAGCCGCTAAAATTGACTGGCAGTCCTCCGGCTTGATCATGACACTTTGAAAGTCAAGGTACACTGTTTGCCACTCGAGGCTGCTAGGAATACCATCGATCATCGGAGCCGGCCTGCATCATCAACGATTACAACGCCATGCGTCGGCAGGAAATAGGTGAAAGGGGGATGCGCGACAGTGCATAAAATCCGGCTATCACGGGGTGCGTTCTATGACGCATTTCTCTCTCTCTTTCTCTCTATCTATCGAACACTGTCGTTCGGTGTGCAACCGACCAGCACGTTCTCTATTGCCATTCTATCGACAGTTAACCCCCAGCCGATTCGACCTATCGTATCCGAAGCACCATTATTGTCGACTTTGACGACTAGCTTCCTGTTCGTACAGTACTGATACGAATCTCTGAGGAAACGCGACCGCCGCGTATCGAAAACCACGTAAACCCCGCTCGTAAAAGTAATCGGGATCTGCCCGAGCGACGACGAGATCATGCCGCGTCCGTTTCTCTCCCGAGAAGACCTAATTCCGTGGCTCGACCAGCGACGCTTCCCATGATCCAAACAGATCACTGTCCTCAGGACTGGTGCTTTCAGGGGAAAGCTGCCGAGCATGAAAAGCGACCGATACCTATGTTGATTCGTTTCGAGGAAGCACATAATTGAAGTTATTTCGATTTTATGCGATTCCTAAGTCGAATTGGCAGTTGCACTGACAACATTTATGCACTGAAAATATATATTAAAATTGTCTATCTCGATTATGTCGAACAGAAGTTGTATAGAAATTTTGTTGAAAGCTCGTGCTGTTTTGAGCGCACGAATAGTAAATCGTTTTGTAAGAACGTTTTATATTTATCCTTGCGCTTCGAGCGCTTAACTTAACAAGGCTCGATATTTAGTGGTGGTGCAAATAATATTATAAAGACACATGACTTGTTAGTACGCAAAAGCGAGTTTAATAATTCCGACGTACTGGTTTTTCTAATGAAAATAATATGGATTTACAAACGAGTGGTTTAGTTGAGTTGAAGTTATTTCAGTGACGTTTGAAATGTGAATCGTCTAAAGTGCGAAAAGTGTGCAGTATTTATACAAAAAATGGTTCGTGTAAGCGCACCAATCAGAGTCAATGGTGGCTTGGTCAAACGGTGCGATCGCAGGTAAACGTTCGGTTTGCAGTTGCGCCTGGTCGCAAGACGTTGGACGTAGGGGTGGTTTATTGCTGGGGATTGCAAAAACGCCGGCTTGTAGGAATATGCCGTGTGCTCAACTTGTACAGTGTCGCAAAATTCATGTGAGCTTATATATAATGTTGTTACGACGTAACACGTGCTTATTTAATCATTTGTCCTACGATTTATTTTATAGCTGCGTTGAGTAAGAATTTCTTTGCAGTTCATAATTTTCTAAAAGAATACAAGAAATTTGTAATTATTGTATACGTATACGTTCTTCAATGGATGTACATTGAAGTATGTACACATGAAAGTACAAGATATACTTTCCATATTAATAAATCGAATTTGATAAAAAATATAAAGGAGGGTATATATTAACTCCTTGTCATAATATGACGAATCAGACTCGTGTTGAAGATTTTAAGTAAAGTCTAACAAATATAAATATTATACATTCCTTTTAAGATGAAATCAAATTTTATTCTTTTGTAAACAAATATTCATGCATTGAAGTAAATGTGACAGTATAAAAAGTATAAATTGTTACCCTTCTGTAACATTTTTAGCGATGAGAACGTTGTAATAGCTTTAGTTACAAAGAAACTGGTATGGCAAGGGATATAAATCCTATATCCCAATAAATTTATTAGTCTTGCTGCTCGTTTTCTGTATTGAAATGTTTTATTAAACGCAACTGTTTTATTTCATTTTTTCAGTTGCGGCGAATGTTTTCCGATTCATTGGAGCGAATTCGATTAGGTTCGTGTTCAATAAAAATGGCTAATCGAACCTTTATATTCTGTACAACGAATTGCTACATCTTTTACGTCACTTCTATATGTTGTATTCCTTTTACCAAAGCAATTGTAGCATACATTGCTTCCACATTGGTTTGCAATTTTTAAAATGAGAGTTGTACAACATTTGTTTGAAAGTTGCTGTCGTGCGAGAAACAAAAAATCTAAATAATTTTTACGAAGGTATATATCGAAGCGATAGTTTCAATTATCCTTACTGGATCATAAAGTTTCATTAGTACAACGTAGCGAGCTGTGTTATTCGCTTTTATGTTGTATGCAAAAATTTAATTAACTAGTAACTCGAATCGAACCGTTGAACTGCGCTATCTATAAATAAATCAAGTTTATTCACTTTTTCATATCCAGTGTATTGCTTCGATTTATTTCAAGTGAACCGTTATTTTTTAAACCTTTAGAACATTTTCTTTAAAAAAGAATTACTTCTTTGTAAAAATCTTCTGGAAGTTACGGATTATTATGTTAATTCTGGAACTGGAGATGTTTAAATGAAGAAACCGTAAACAATCTTTATAAATTACTTGACAAAACGGTGTAAATTAAGATACAAGATAGTATGATCGATGTGTGTAAATTATGTCTGATTAATAGCGTGTCAAACACAAGAACGCTGATTGATCATTCATTTTCTGCTAACCTGATAATCTAGAAGAAACATACGCTACGGTTTATAATTGTTTAGGACTATAATGATGGAAATATGTTGCACAAAACCGTAGTTTTATAACCAATTTTTGAAACTGTTTAACTTTTGTTGCAATTAAAAGAGCTCAGGTTTCGGATGCTTCAGCACCGAGTATATAACAAAACAATACCAAGAAAAAATAAAGTAGTATCAGTTGAAACAATGCTTTTATATCGAGAATGTTTGTATTGACTTTATCAATTACATTACAATTATAATTATACAATTATTACAAAATTCTGATCATTTATACTGACTTTATTTTCATTGGTTTATGAACTAGCTTAAAAACGTGAAAAGTAAACGTCTTCTTTTTTATTCTCTTCTTTTTTTATCTTATTTATACTATTCATTTACAGTGCAAGTTGGGAGTATATGTATAAAAAATTGAAATTTTTTAAAAACATTTCATGATCTTATTGTTCTTTAATATACTATACTACTGTAGATAAAAGTTTTCTTTGATTTTCCGATTCACCGCAACTTTTTTAACGCATTCGAGAAAAACTACCATAACTTCGGATCAAATAAATATTTTCACCTGAAAAAAATCCTGTACATTAAGGCCTCTCTAAAATTTTTTGTCTACCAATAACCATTAAAAATGATTAGTTTTTTTAATTATCAATAACTATTATCGATGTCAAAAAATTGCACTCGTCGATAATGGTTGCAGGTACTGGGGAAAAATTCCAAATTATAATCTTTTTTTCTAGCAACTGATAAAATTGAAGTGACTTATATTGGCTACTGATAATATTAATATTAATATTGTAACGTACGGAGTTTTCTCCGACGTATTTTCTTGCTCTTCCCGAGAGTGTACCCCAACTGGCCCCATACGGTGGGTCCGTTTATTGTATGTCTGACGCGCCGAAGGGGTTACTCCGACGTGTTTCCCGGAAACTACAGCATGTGGCCACCCTCACTACCAATTTTCTCCCACGAATTTTTGGAAACCACCGCACATACGGCCACCCCCACTACCGATTTTTGAGGAAAATCCGGGTATATAAAGGGCTCGGACGGACCTAAAAATCGGGGTTAGTTTCACGTCAACCTTCGATTAGAAACGTTACAGCAAGATCGAGTTAAATTCTCTTTCGAGCAGAAGTAAACCGAGTACGTATTGTAACGAGGTTAAGCAAGCCCCGTACACTCAGTGCGACAAACTGAGAGCTGGACTTAGCGTCTACGCAACACACACATTCACTTGCACAATTGTATAGAACTTAGCTTGTAATATACTATCTTTTACCAGTCTTTGTTTCTCAATTCAATTGTTCCACCTCCTAATTCATAACTAGTAGTTGGTAAAACCCACGAAGATACATCTTTGCCGCTCGAGGTGTATCTTCATTTAAATTCATAAAGTTACGAGGCAACCAAAAACCTTTTCAACCCTATCCCTATATACCTAATGTGGCGACCCGGTTCTGAAAGACGTTTCGGTTAGTCCACGACTCCCTACACATATATTCCCCAAAACCATAATCAACCTCCGGCCACGCAAAGCCGCATGGCCCTCGGCTCGTAACAATATTAATTGGCTACTAGTGATATTATTAAATCATTTGAAAATTAATATATCTTGATTTGTTCTTTGTGATTTACAGATAACTGACATGCATTAAAATAAGTATTCATATCCACACAGGGACTTTTTATGGTACATAGACAATTTAAAATTACTGCTATTGTAGATGTTCGATATTTTCGACACTTCACTTTGAATTAATTTCCGAACAGTGTCGCCTCTTTCAGTTCCCAGTAGCCATTCGATGGAAAGGTTCTTTCGGATTAATCCCGCGTTAATATTTTATGGCGAAGCTTGAAACGTGCAGATATTTATGCCCATCGCATTCTTTTCAACAATAAATCATGATACCGAATGGAGACTAGAAAGGGGCCCACGGAATCGGAATTTCATCCCTCCCGATTGCTACACTTCAAAGTCCGTCTGTTACTCGCACTGTCGAAACGCCTTGAAATATCGATGGCAGACCGTGTTGTTTGCCCGTCAATCGCATCGGTATCGGGAATAGTATCTTTGAATGGCGGAGCAAATTTTCGACGGGTTCTCGAAACAAACGCAAAACACCGTCACAGAAAGCAGATACCATTTCTGTGTGCAGCGAGTGCATGAAAAAAACTGGTTCGGGGCGAAATTAAAATAAGAGACTTGTGCAACTTCGATAAACATTTTTATTCAAAGCCGTCTCCGAAATTAGATTTCTTTATCGCAATTTTTCAAACTTGGCGACCTGGTTAACTACTGTACACAGTTCGATTAATTTCTTGCATGTATTTCGACATTATTAGGGAAAAATATGTGTGTCGGATTAAGAATAGATCTATCAGAAGAATCAAAATGACCGAGATTTCTAGTTTTGAAATTATTTAAAACGTGACATAATTTTGTGAGAATATATTCAATACGTTCACTCATATTTAATTTATATTAATTTTTATTTTGTTTTTCTTTATTAAAATAAAGAGAATGTATCCAAAATTTTAGCCATTTTTTAAATGAAGGATATCCAATGAAATATGTTTGTTGAATAGTTCTTCGCGAATGCATTTTGAGAATTTTAATAATTGTGGATGGAAATTGATAGATTCCAGTGTTGATACGTCTATAAACAACAATTGAAATTTGAATAAATGCAACTTTAAAACTATTATAATAAAATAAAAATCAGTGATATAAAATACTTGTTATTGGATGGACCCCTTAAGAAATCATGTTAACAATAGTTAATGGTCTGGACACACGTTTCTATGAATCTGCAGTGAAACAAAAATTAATAAACTATTTTATAACACTATTATATTCCACTTGTTTAAAGTGGAAGTACATTAATATTCCTAGAAAAAATTCCTACAAATCGTGCTTTTCTCGTATTATTACCTCTTACAATTATTTAACATTGTTTCGTATATTTTATCTATGTCAACGATAATCATGCATAAACCAATCATTTACAGATCAGTGTATATAGACCACTGCATTATAACTATCTTCACTGCAATGGTAGTCATTTGTAGAATATTGTATTGTTATGAAGTAAAGAAAAAGTTTTCATTGAAAAAGAAATATTTGAGGTAGTCACCCCATTTCTAAAGATTTCATTGTAAAAGAATTCTACTAGAAATAAGGTACGTGTGTAAAAGGAGAGTCCATTATTTTTCCAGAACAAATATTTCATACTCTCTCAAAGTTTTCTCAAATTACAAATTGTTCGAAAAAATTTAGTTTTGTTTCAAAAAGTTTTTGCATGGGATTTAAATGTCGTCGACATATTCTCCTTTTGTCTTAGATAACTGATGCTGCATCCATCACTGTATTGACAACTATGCGATCCTTACCCGCGGTAGTAGTCGTTCATGGAAATTCGTAATTTCCCGTCGCGAGAATTGTCCGGTAAAATTCGCGGTGCGGTCGACTGCCATCCATTAATCGAAATTGTTCAACGACCGTACTTTTTTCCCCCGTAATAAAAAGGTTTCATTACATCGGCGCACGTTTCGAACACAATACCGAAACGCGAGCGCAACCTCCCCCCACCCCGAAACTTTTTCGTGAAAAATCGCCCCGAAGGACTTTCCGCGCGGAATAATTCATCGTGCATGGTTTTTATCTCTCTTTTTCTCTCTCGTTCGTTTTGTAGAAACGCGAAGGGATGCGAGCGCTCGCGAAAAATATTTTTTCCCATAAATTTTGAGCTTCGAGGGCAGCTGCAAATTAGCCTTTGAGTAACTGCAACGCCGAAGACTGTGTAGCGCCGATATTCAGCTCGGACTAATTTTCAGCCGCTGTGGAATACTAATTGGACTATGTATTTTCGATTAGCTAGATGAAATGCTGTTCCGTAAAATTCGCGAGACTTTCTCTTCCTCGACTGGTCGGTCCCCGGAGAGATTTGTTCAGAGAAATTTAACAATTCAATTCTCCAGCCCGACTAACGAAAATTTTAACGCCCGGCACGCTGATTTAATGTCTTCAAAAGTACTCGTACCATCAGAAACAAAAATCGTTGGAGTAATTATTCTGCTCCTCTCCCGTGCTAATTTATTTTATCCTTTTTATCTTTTATTTTTTCGTAATTCGGTGAACGAAGTGATTCGATTATCCGATCTCAGTGCTGGACTACGAGTCGATGCAAACGTAATCTTCGTGGATTAATTTACTAAGACTGAAATGAAGTTTTAATTTCAGCTTCGTATAGTCGTAAATACGTGACAATTTGTTAAAATCAGAATTAATAATATTTTTACAAATTCTGTTATTTTATTTTTCTGTTTTATAAAATTTCACTTCTTTAGTTACGAAACAATACTGATATTTTGTTGATCTTCCATTTTACTCTCTTCCTTGCACGTTGTTACCATCACATCCGTTACGCAACATACGATAATGGCATATATAGTCACTAATGGTTGTATATGGCTCGAAACAAAATATTTTCAACCTTATCAACGAACTGTGAATTTTCTGGTTTTATTGCAAAATAAAATTGAGCAGGAAATTCAACAGAAAACTGTCGAATGACATTTTTATTTCACATGGAAATCGGTAAAATGCATAGTACTGTAAGTAAAAATCCATTCGAATGCAATTTCGATGAAATTGATCCCACAAAATCTATATTTACGTAAATATGTGTAGACTAGTATTGAATTTTTTACCATTCATAACTTTAGGCTATTACGGATGCTTTTGGCGCGAGCGAAACGGAAGACGCTGTGGAACGATTTAATTGAAAAATACTTTCTAGTTCGTTCGACTTCGCGTTGAGAAATTAATCTCGAGCGAATGATTAAATGAATAATAATTTTTAATCCTTTGCTCTCTTTATTTAATCTTAAACATAAAGAATTTTTTACTATTACTCGTTCTCACAACAGTTAAATTTCTACGAATTAAAAATTGTTTTAAATAGTGGCTTGGCAATTTATTGTGGTGCCTCGGAGTCGCTATTCGAGAGCCAAGGGTTAATGTAAATATTTGAACAACCGATACGACGATTGACAGCGACACGTTACTTTACGGTGGTCGATATACATATATATATGGTCTTTATATGTATACATATATCGATGGTCCAAGGATTCACCAATCAGCGATTAGCATTTTTCGCAAGGAAAATTGCGTGAGTCTTGGGTTTCCCCCGGAATTTGCAGAAACGTTGGTGGAATTTTATGATTTCTTTAAATTTTATAAATACTATTGAAATAAATTTCGTTTTCTTTCCTTGGTCGTTTCGCTCTGCCTATGAATTTTTATGTTACGCCGTAACAACGGATATTACAAAACATGTATGAAGAAAAACTAGTTCGTTCTTATTTTGTACATTTTCTATAACTCGACTGCGGTTTTCAATTTTTGGGAAAGCTAATTTCAAAACGTGGACAAACAAAAATGTTATTTTTAACGGTAGAACGAGTTTGCATGCACTAGATCTGCTACGTAAATTGTCTAAAAAGATTGCATCTCATAAAAATAAATATTCGTGAACAAGTATCTGCAGTCTAGTTATAACTTTCTAATCAAGCATTTATGGGCATAATATGAAATTATAACAAATTTTTTTCTTACTTTCACTCATTCAACAGGAGCAAACTGCAGCATTCTGCATGTATGTTCACTTTTATGGGATCCTACCTGTAAATAAAAATAAATTTTTATTAGACTCATTGATTTTTATAAGAATATGCAGTCAACGCCATCCATAACTACTTAATTTCATACGTTCGTAGTAGTTTTAAAATACATTTTTATGAGATACTTCTGAAATAAATGTTGAGTTTAATAACTTCGCATTAAACAGTATTTATAAGCAAACGTATTTTACGCTATTTCATTCATAGTAGACATTTTATGTCAAACGTAATTGTTTTAATTAAGTCACTGATGGTAATTAATTATATTACTGAAGTTACAGTTCAATTACCTACACCTGACAAAGTCTGTTGCGTATCAAACTTCCATATTTAATATCGCAGGAAGGTATAGTTTCTATTTCGCATTTTTTACTACAGGTTTAACTTTTAGTTTGGCTATATACTAACTTTATCATCAGTTCTGATACTGTATAGTTACTTCTAAAATGTATCAATAGTTTCAAGATATTTAATTTATTTCAGTAACAAAGTAATAAACTTACGTGTAACACATCTTCGTTCCAACATAGTGCAAAAATCGTGTCACTGTTTACGTAGTATTATAAAAAGATCCTGCACCACAGGTGCATACAGTGTTTACAGGTATTTATTTACGACAACATGTACACAGGAAATTGCTAGAGTAGCTCAGTAGAAAAAAATAAACAGGACCGCTGTCAAAGGCGATCACGTAGATATCGTGATTTTAAAAAAATTAAAAGAGATTCATGAAGTGTACCTAACGTTTCGTAATAGTAAATAACTGTTCACTGCTAAAATTAATTTGATTTTGAATTTTCTGCTCACTATTCGAGTCTTGAAAATCATATTACGACATATGATTGACCCTTTCGTACGGAAAAACTTTTGTTAATAAATATTTCTCGTAACTTCTGTGCGTTACGACATATTTCAGTTTTCCAGATAAAGGGAAAATCATGTAAAATACCCTCTATATATAACTCATTTCATAATTATTTAAATTATAGGATTGCGAGGAAGGTTTTACGCGGAAAAGGTGGAATAAATTTCTTTACTCAAACATATTCCATTACCAAATTTTCAGAATTGTCATTTTCATAAGGCGAGATATACTGGTCGACTTTGCATTCGACACGTTCTATATCGAAGGGCTAACATTTCCTCTTGCACATAATTTACGCAGTTTGAATGTTATATTTCACAATTAAAATTTTTTCTGTGACAAAATCGGCTTTTCCGTGACAAATCTCCGCGTGTTCCGCGTAATATGGAGTGAGTTATTATACGGGGATCTAGAGTAAATAATAACATTATGCAGAGGCCACTGCTGGCACCGAGCTTGTCGTTCATCGTGAAACGACACGTTATCGGTGAGTCGCGACCGTTCCGCTTATGGGTCATCTCTTATCGATCCACTTTCCATCTGTTATTACTGGCATCGTACACGAAGATTAACGTATGTCCACGATCGACGAGGAGTCGGTATTATTGCATGGTTTGGACCGGCAACTCGCGTAATTACCATCGTATTCCGAATGCAGCTTTCCGAGCTCCGTATTTCCAGCGTTGAAATGATTTGCGTGATAAATTTTAAAAGGGTGGGTAATTTTGCGCGGTTCACCTTGTCAGTCACGCGAACTTGTTTGTCATTTATCTTTTAACGGGGAACAACGAATTAATTCGCTGTTCGAAATCATCACCTTTCAGAAATTTTCAGATTTCTTCTGAATTGAACAAATTGTTCTTAATTGTGTCCTACAAGTAGCCATCCTGTTTATCATTTGCGTTTTAACCGAGGATCACGAGTTAATTCATTGCTTGATTCGTGTACCACCATGAAAAGATTGTTGGTCTCTTTGATTCAACAGATAACACTTAATTGTGTTCGATAAATTGTCAATCCGTGTAGCGTTAACCCTTCGACTGAGGATGACGAGTTAATTCATCGCTTGAATTCTGTGCCACAAATCAGTAATTTTCAATTTTTTTCTGTATTCAACCAATAACACTTAACTGGGTCTTACAAATAACCACACTGTATACCACTTTCCCTGTAACTGAGGACAACGAATTAATTCGTCATTCGAGCTTCCTACGACCAACCAGAAACTCTCAGTTTTCTTCTTAATTCAACCAATAACATTTAACTGGGTCTTACAAATAACCACACTGTTTACCGCTTGCCTTGTAACCGAGGACAACGAATTAATTCGTCACTCGAGCTTCCTATCACCAATCAGAAATTTTCAATTTTCTTCTTGATTCTACAATATACCAACATAATACTAAATTGTGGCCAACAAATATTAATGGTCTATGAAAATTTTAAAGCAAGACGGAAATGATTTTGAAATTACGTAAATTGCTGTTCTCAAACATTCTTTAATCCTGCATACTATGATATATCCTCCCTGTTAAATATCTTTATCACCAGCGCGATGATTCATTCATAAATGAACGTTCAAATTAATTTCGGAACAGCAGTCCGATTGTAAATCTGTTCAACATTTATCGACAGATTCATTCGATATGTTCGAGTATCCTTTTTCAGATAATCCTCTTTGATTTTCGATACGTGCTTCTCGTTTCATGCGGCTGAATGGCATCGGAACTACTTTTGAACAGTTATAGGATGTTAAATCATTCACGTTTGATTGAGTTGTCTTCGCAATTAGTTTTCGTTTACAAAATTTTTTACATTTTTGTAGTTTGTTCGCCGAAAAAGAAGAATCCTACAATGCATCGATTATCATAATAACGATATAGTCTGCGGATGTCTCTGTTAAACGAATAAATAAATTGTTACAGTTAAAAAACACTCACGTAAGTTTTAAATTTCTTGTTTCTGAAAATTATGAATTATACACACTTTAGGAGGCGTAGTTATTATTAATAATAACGGATTGTAAAAATTATCTTTAAATTACAGCTTATCGATTTCTCCGAACTTTTACGTTTTTAATATATTAATTAACAAGAGAACGGCTCGCAGAAAACGTTCAACGTCTTCTTGATACAACCGCTTTAAATTTAAAATTAAAATTTTAACATATTTAACTGAATTTAATTTAATTTAAAATTTCTAACAAATTTGCCTTGATTTTGTTGGAATTTTTGGAATCGATATACGACATTTGACGCGTTAACAACTTGCATGTAACAAGCATTTAACGAGTTGAAAATATTATTGTTATGTATCTCAATTATTACAATTTTTCCACTATTTTAACTTTCACGTACTACTTCCCTCTGTCGTAAACGCATACAATTTTCAGTCTAATAAAAGCTATGATGCCCGCAGTAATTGCTGTTGAGTGGACAGCTATCATAGCCATCAGTGCATCATATTTCAACCAATTTTCGTATGAATTCTTACACGGGAAGCCTCGGAGTTGTGACCAAAGTTTACGTGCAGCATTGAAGTTAATAAACTCGTTTAATTAAGGAAAATTTATTCTTCCTCGTCCGAATTCTAGCACTGCGTTAATTATTCCTAGTGCATAATTCAGAAGACCTGAAAAATATGGTTTCCTACTGTTAAGTGGTCTCTAAGAAATTCTTGTGAATAATATCGGGAAGAACCAAGTCTACGATGAAAGCCTTTCTACAATCTTCGCGTAACAACGTCTTCGTAAATGCCTGAAACAATTCCGCAAAGAACTTAATAATTTTTATGTTAAGTAACTGCCATAAACGGGGAAACAATTCAGTCAGATTTCTTCATGGACAAAGTTTCTCTATCCTACAATTTCTGTCACGCGATCTTCAGTTCGTGACTTTCAGTGCAATTTTCTTGTGTAACAAAGGTTCCTACAATAATTCTTGACACTACTGGCTGTAAACACCATGTTGTAAGACCTGATGTAATAAAGTGTATTAATAAATATTTTAGTTCAATTTTACAATTTTAGTTCCTTTCATAAAATTTAATTGATGAAAGGTGTAACGACCATAGTCTTACGCAAAGCTTCACTTCGAAAACGCCTTATTGACTTTGATGTAAAAGTTACATTAGAGCGTGTACCGTTGAAATGTCCGTGAAACTGGTTGTTACTAAAATTCGACAATATTGATATTCTTTCTCATGTGTATATTTAGTGTTTCATGTTCCTTCTTCTGTTGCTTATAGTTTGAATTGTATATAAATAACCGTAAATAAATTAAATTAAATTGTATATATAAAGTAAATTTTAGATCTAATGTTAATTTTCCTGAATTTCAACGTTTTAATTTAATCGTAATCAAAAGATAAGACTTAATTTCACATTGATTTACTTAAGAACACGTGGGATATAATTCAGTTAGTTAATTCCCAAACTTCTTAAAACAGAGCTCACTAAAGAAAACATTGAACGTGCATTGGTTTTAACCCTTTGCGGTCGGAAGACAAATCTCAGTCGCCACGGCGTTTCGCGCGGCAGGTCGAGTGGCGAGTGAGAGGCGCCAATCGGCGTTTATGTTAGATTTCGTTAGTACGGAGTTATAGTGGAGCGGCGAGGAGAGCGTAGCGGAAAGCGGTGAGCAAAGCGATGCGGTGCGTGTTTTGTTTCTATGTGCACTGCTATTATACGCCGCACCGCTCTCGTCACCGCTCCACTATATACAGTTGCATTTGATTACATTGGTTTTATTTTGCCGCGATGTTCACCTCGCTGCTATCCTCGATCTTCACCGCTCCACTATAATCCTGGCCTTAGATTCAAGCGATAGGAACGCAATATTGGTTCTTGAGGATTAGAAATTTGCTTAATTAATTTCTATATTATCTACAAACTAGTAAAAAAGCAGAGAAACGAGGAGCCACTTAACCACTTACAATTCCGAAAAATTTTTAGTAAAGTAGTTGAAAGGAGATTTTCGACAGCTGCGACGACCTTCAACATCGACCTCTAGCTCGGATCAGATTCGGCTCAGTGGAAAGCTCCACGTAATGTTTTGTGATACAAAAAGGGATTGCAAAGTTTGTTCTAACCGAAACAAACCAGGTGGAACACACGAGACGACTTATTACTGCGATACATGTCCAGACAAGTCAAGAATGCATCTTAGTCAATGTTTTTTAAATTACCGCACGAAAGAAAAATACAGAAATTAGGTTTGCGAAATTATATTCTTAAAGGTGTAAATATAGATAAACTGTCAAACTATAACGTTTTTGTAAGATAATTTGTGTATATCATCATTTTATTGTGTCTGTAAGGCGTCCGGCACATTCGCGAAAATCGCCCCGACCTGCCACCTCGCTCGGCTGAAAAAGTCGCTGACCGCAAAGGGTTAAATATTAGGCAGAAACACAAAAAAATTTTGCCTATAAGTGTAAAAATGTTCTAATTGGAAGAATTCATTTACGCTTGTGTGGCGTCGCTCGATCACCTTTGCTTAGGGACTTGGAGTCGACAGGATTTACGGAGAATGGTTGTAAAGTCAAACTCCGGAGAATCAAACTCGTAGCGAACGCTAGGACAGACTCGGCTATGTCGTTACATATCGCGGATCGAACTCGGTCGATTTGGTAGTCTAGTCGAATATCAGATTTGAGATTAGGTCCGTCAACGTGACAGTCTTTTCTACAATCACATGCCAATGGATGAACTGGGTGCACGCACGTCCATGAGATGGCACGCTGCAACGAGCCATTATGGACTTTAATTGCTAATTATCGGGCGCAGCCATCGAGGTGCGATCGAAAGTATATATAAAACTGGTTCCGGGTGTGGGAAAAATCCGTTTGCGGCCACGCGTTTTCGCTTCCGCGCCTGCGGGCTCGCGTGCTGGACAAAGAATGGACAAGGGAGAGACAGTCTCATGGCTCATTATCAACGAGAATTGTGATCCGATCGAGCAGCTTCCCAATTATTCCGCGCGATTAAGCTGTCGGAACGCCGGAACGTGTTGTCGGCGCAAAGGACACCGGTCTTAAACTGTCAGGATGCGGAGCGCGTGCAAATTAATGCTAAACCTACCGAGCATTAAAATTGGTTAGTGTACGCTATCTTATGGAAATTACAAGATATTCAATTCACCTCGTCTCACCGTTGCATAATGGGCAATAAAAGAAGCAAACGAAGCTGCTAGAGAAGCAACGCTCCTCCTAGAAACCGAAATCAAGATACAAATCCCATGCGTAGAGCTGAACAGTTTACTCAACATAGACAACAATAAAGAATGGTACAGAGTATGGAGCACATCGAGGAAAACAAAACTCCACGACGTCGCACAAAGTTTAAACAAATGATGTCAGAATAGATGACGGGTGGATCGGTGATTGAACTACAAAAGAGTTAGGAAAAGTAAAGGTAAAGTATTGTAGGAAATAATTGCTTAACTTTTGTTGGCGGTTACACTCATAAAAAAGAAACAAGATTGCTAATGTTACTCTTCAACGCTCCCTGTGACTATCTCTTTCAATGATCTCGATCTTTCTGCCTCATCTTCGACGTCCCTTGTTAACCCTTTACCTTACGATCTATTTTACGGCCGAAATGATTCGAATTTATCTGTAATTCATAATTTGCTACGAGGAAAAGAACATTTACGAATATTGTGTGCCTTCTTCAAAGGATGTGCAATAACAACAATAAAATAGAATATTACTTAAATTCGAAGGGAATTAATAGCATACACATTTCTTAGACTCTGTTTAGAATTTAAATCACGTGTCTGACACGATGTCATCAGGCAAGGGGTTAAACCGAAAAATTGCGCTCACCTTATTACCTTACCCCATTTGTCGAAACCACCCTCAAATAACTGTCACCTGGTCCAAACACTCTTCGTTCGCACGTTACGTTAGACACGCCACTAGTTCGGTCTTAAAAATGTTTAACATAGGCTCACGCGAGAAAGCTGTCTTGATCCTGTTACATCGTCGTTAGCAACACGACGCTGCAACGAGGACCACACGACGTATCGATATCCTCCGAAATCGATACCTTGAACCAGCACCCGTGATAATATCAATTAATTTCTAAACGTAACGCAACCAAAGCAATCGGCCAGGTTTAATTTCCGGTTTCGTTACGACCGATCTCTTCGACCTCGCGCTGAGTCCTGGAGTCAGTTATTCCATCGCGGACACGGTGACTAGTTCCAGGGTGAACCGCGAAAATTGCTGCGGCGTGGAATCTCGATTTACACGGTGCGATTTATTCGAATCGAATCGGATTTCAACGGTATCCGGTTCGCCGTTCGAAGAAGCCGGGAGTTTCACAGGGCAACCGGACCCGGACAAATTGGTGGAAAAAAGATCGTATCGATCATGCCATTGTGTTAACGATGCTCGTTGGTCACAGAGAGATAGAGGATGACGAAGCTACAGCAGCATCGGTGGCTGGTACAACGCGCGATCGTAGACGAACCCCACCTCCCTCCGTGTTCGTGTCTCAATCGAGAGGATATCTCTTCTACCCTTTTCCCGCCTAATACATCGTGTACAGGTTGCTATAAACTCATTATACGAGTTAACTTGTTATGGACTTGGCGACGTGCGCGCTCGCCGCACGAATAGGCTAGAATAGGCTACGTCTACGCCCTTATCTGCGCGAAAGTGTACCTTGTAGATAGTTCGCAGACACGTTAGACGGTCGACGACGGAAGCTCATTACGTCTGAGCAAGTTCGCGAACACGCGAGATACCATTTTGCTGCGGCGTCGTTTGGACAATGAGCAATTTACGTTGATCCGCAAGATTACGATCCGCTTCTGCTCCGCTTCTGCTCCGCTTCTGCTCCGCTCGGCTCGCTCTCGAGGCTTTCGTTTTCGTCGAACCGACATGTTCCACGCTCGTCAAACCTTGGAAAATTTTGATCGTGGGATAAGGGGCACAGAAGTGTCTTTATGCCAGCGAGAATGTTGGTTCGAGAGATTAATTCGTAGTAAAATTAGTTCACAGCGTTTCGAGCGCTGTCAGGAACCAACAGATAGGACTTGCTGTGAATTTATTCATGTTTATCTGGTAGATAATGCACACGAACTTCCTTACTATGGCGAGCAATTGTTCAAGTATATCTTTTAAACACAAATAACTGTTTTAACTCCATGTGCTCCAAGCAATTTTAATTCGAAAATCGAAACATTTGGTAACTCAAATTAATTCTATTTAATATGATTTATTTCTTTTCGTGCTTTTGACAATTTTGGAATTTGACAACTGCTTAATTGAGTTTCTTTTCTATTAATCATAGGAATAGTATCTAAAACTGCCTGACTCTAAAGTCTGAAAAAATTTAAATTTGAATGATGTATTGATAAGTACCGACGTACCAAAAGGATACATTTTTATAAAGCAGGATAAAAATCGAAATGTACTGTTTTAAAAATATAATTAACATCAGAAAATGTTTCAACATTGTATAGTATGTCTTTTAGCTAGTAAAACACTGCAAAAAACATTAGGAAGACTAAAATATAGATTTTAATGCATATTTATAAAATAACAGAATTTCACTGTATCTTTTTGACGAATATTTTGAGTACTGAAACATAAAAACATGTTTCTATTTCACTATATGCATTTTCGTTGTTTCACTGTGAAAATGTAAATTTGTATAACATCTTCAATGTAACTGTAACCATAGCAACAATTTTCGCAACGAATAATTGTAGCGAACGCGTTAATGTACCAGATGAAAATTTGCGAAACTATCCATACAGAGCTATGAACATCAATGTACTCTGTGCGGATCATTCGACTGTCATAATCGAATATTCGACGACGCTAATAATGTTCATTTGTCTGTTAAAATACAGTGTCTCGCCTCGAGTACGCCATTGAAACGTTTGGCTTTATTGCGATAATCCTTTGTCACTGAAATAATTAATAAACATGTCAATGATTTACAAACGTTGAAAAAATAGTCGTCTGCTTCAAAATACAACGAAATATTTGAATATGCTTCGCAACGATACGACTGGAGAAAGAGATCTATTTTATAACTACAATCATTCTAAAATAAAAAGTCTAAAAAAAATTATTTTATCAGCTGTGCGTATACACATATGTATATCACACTAAACCTACCTAAAAAAATTAAAACCTACCTAGTAAAATTAGCTAGAGTATATTGTCTTATAAAAGTGAGAAGAAATAATTAATTTGGATTTTGTGCAATTTTTATTACAATGTATGTTGAAATAAAAAAATCTATTGAATCGATTTTGCGAAGACAATTTTATAACTTCAATAATTGTAAAATAGAATATCTGAAAGGAGTCATTTGATCACTTATGATACGGTTCAGAGATAATAATGTTACAAATAATAATAAGGTACTTAATTAATTTAATTTAATTTTATTCTTCATAAGTCAATCTCTGTTAAACAATCAAACTGTTTACGGTTTTTTTTTTAAAGTAATAATGAGATTGTGGCTCTTCATACAAAATAAGAGATCGCAAAGCATTTAATTCAACAAAATAAAGTAAATATAAATAAACTGCCGTAGGACATCGTGTTGCTAGTAAAACTGTAATTTCTTTCCGTTCCATTCTTTCGAAATAATTTTAAAATAAAAACTCTGAGAAGGTTTGGTGTGAAGCTTCTGCACAATGTACGATAATATATTATCTTTCTGCAACTGTAGTCAAGGATGATGTGTCAAAGTTCGGCGCTAAAAGGTTTAAGATTTAGAGTTAGCAAATGGTCCACTTCCACGGCTTCTTAAATTTTTTGTGAAAATTCCGCTGTCAGACGGCACTCGTCTAACGCGGTTCGTTGTAACAAACGCGAGCCAGGAGCAATAACGTTCTGCCTACTAGGTCGCAGAACGAGATAATTATGGGAGCTGGTAGGGTAACTAAAATCCCGTCACGGGTGTCGCGTTCACCCTGATAAGAAGCATCGTGTGGATTGCAATTTCGGGACGAGGTTCGCAGCTTAGAAGCATGCCAGTGCGATGAGACGGTGTCGCATTTCGCTTGCGAGATGCTGCATCGAGATTTGCAACGAATCTTCGCTGATTATCTCATCACCTGCACGTACACTCCTCGATCATTAATTTATTCCATGCTGCTACATTTTCGCACCGATAACACAGACAGGATTTTCCACTGTATTGTTGTAAGCTACAAGGACCCACGGTTTAGTCATCTTCGTATTAATTTTCCTTATTATTGTAGAAAGATGGTTGTTAATTCTTAGATAGTGGACCGTGCCTATAATAATTTTATTTATTTTTTTACGTTTTCTGTAACAAAACTGCGAAAACATTTGAGGAATTTAAGCGCACCGTCATGCTGTTTCTGACTTCTTAAAATTATTATGGATATATTTGCTGAGTATAGTTTTATTTGATTTGTGCTTCATACAACTGACTTAGCTTTTGTAGAAGAATATGCAGCCTATTTTAGATATATAGCTGCTGACACTATAAATTGATACATTAACACTTTAAATATCGCGCCTAATCTAGTTAATATTGATATCAATACGTTCAATGCTATTAATCTTATGATAATCATTCTTTAGAAACGCAATTGTGCCGGTCATCGGTGACTACCATGACATTCGACGCATGAATTAATTTTTTAAAAGACATTATTGATCGTTCTTTGTGTAAACACATACATATTTATATTATTCCTAATATAGCAGCTGTTCGTTTAATTAATTCGTCAGAAGTTGCGCGATGAAATGACGATTTGTTACTTAGGGTCAAGACAGACCCGGATTTTACCATCGGAGGGTTAATCAGTAGACTGCGAATGTCTATAAATTTACACAGATTAATTTTTAAAAATCTCTTTCGCCGATTAGAAGATTAATTGTAGAAAGACTTATTCAAAAATGCTAATATTTTTTAAATAGTACATAGCTTTTCTGTATTTCATTGCTATGAAATAAAGGGATATGCTGTAAACGCATAAAGATCCGCAGTCTATTAACCGCTTTCTGTATACGGAATCGCAATGTTAGCGAGGCAGTCACTGCGTTTTAAAAGTGCCCATTTAACAGTGAAGTTGGCGAAGTTAGTAAAGTACTCCAAAACTAATTCAAAACTTGGTTGGTTTGTGTTAGGTCAACGGATAAGTTACCACTTTCGAACTGTAACTTCTGTTTTGAAGCATATTTAGTTGCTAGTAAGTAGCAACACAGGTGCAACATTATCGTTGATGCATGGTACGTTTCAATGCAGTTGCACAGGCCAGTGACAATTTATATGTTACTACAACCGCTAGTAAGCCAAAATGACGGATACCCGCAATTTTCCTCCACAATTGTTGCAGTTAGAAAAATGTTTTGAATACACGTTCTCGATTGAATTTCTTCGTTGAAGGTATTACAATAAAAATTATATGAAGTCTAAATAAATACAATTTTGCTATTGTTGGAACAGGGAGATATATTAGAGATGCATACGTATTTATTTTGCAGATATTTAAACGAGCGAAAGTTAAACTAACATTTAACACTCTGGCGTTAAACTATATTTTTAATATTTTGAACACTTACGGATGTCGGAACAGAATTCTTTGTTTAAATTGTGTGAATTCACGCAATTTTCGAATTATCACTGCGAAAATGTCTCGAAAGGCATTCCTAGAGCAATTATAAAAACTCTTATTCATTTGTCTTCATAATTTTACCGGTAGAGCACAGTTATGTTACTCTTCCTGTGTCGTGCGACACTGTGCAGTATTTTATAAGGATGTCTTGTTACGAATCGTATGCTGACTGTAATTATGAACGAGTGCGTGTACGCCAGCCCGCTTTACGAGTATCGTTTCTCTTATTCGTAAATGTAGTAACCAGAATAATTTCCAATTATATTTAAAAACAGTTTTACGCTTTTCCTGCAAAGCACACTTGTTCCATCCGTGTCGACGAGTGGTATGTAGCAAAAACCTTTGACTGCCATATGTTTACGACTGGGAAGTTCAAAACGAAAACGAGACAGTGTGTTCGTAATATTTTAACGACTTCGTGAAGAATGATTTAAACATTTTAAATGAAACTTCTCGCAGTACACGCATAAAAAATTTTCAAACCACTTTTGCGCGATTTCTGCATTGCAGAGATCTCTCCTAGACAATGTAATTTTCAAAATCAATATTAAAATTGATTTCAAAAAGTTTCAATAGCCTTTACGATTAATAGTAATTTAAAGAAAGATTGTTTACACGTTATCTATTAGTTTGTATCTATTGACGAGCGTAGAAGTAAGAGCTGTCACAGCAGTCTAAGCAAAAACAGAAGGAACTTTCCCTAGTCTCCATACGTATTTGATTTGGGGGTTCCTGACTCCATATTCGGCCACCTTGGAACAACATTCGAATGTCCGTCACAGCGCCGTCATCGTCTTTTTGCGTGTTTAGCCTCATCCAGTAGCTATCAACCGTTTGTTAGCGTCGTCGCATTTTTTCAGGAACACTGTTTCATTCTCCTCTCTAGCTGTGACGTGTTCTTCATTTTGTTTCGTTGACTCCCTTTTGCTAGCTGTCGACCATCTTCGCAACGCTCGCTCATTTCGTCGTCATCCGTCATCGACGGCAGTGCTCATCGTGCTACGACCTGTGTTCCCTTCGTCTCGGACGAGCACAAGAAAAATAGGATCTTACGAAAAACAGGGATTCGTCACAGCGGGATTGACAGACCCATGAAGCCCTTCTACGTTTCTTAATTTTCATACGTATTCGATCCGGGGGGTCCTGATCCCAGGATATCAGGTATGTAAATATGAAACTGGAATTTTTGTATAGAAAATACACGTTCATTGTATTTAAATTATACAAAATATTGTATTTGAAGCATTGACCATTGGTAGCTGCATATTTTTTCCATATCTCTGACCATTTGTAGACGTCATGCTAAAAAAATAGTTTCTCTTTTGAGGCAAATCAGTCATCGGGCCATTCTCCTACATTTCCGTGAAACGAGAAGCGCTGTTCAGCAAGTTCGTGTCCCATCGATACAAATAAGTAATAATCAAACAAAGAAGTAATAAATTCTATAATTTCCTTGGCCGGTTTTTCTGTGTGCGATGGTGCATTATCATGAAGCAAAATCATTTTGCGTTGCCTTTTAAACCCATTTTCCCATCTTCTGGATCTTTTCCATAGCTCACCGTAAGCTTCGACAAGCATTAGATGCGATTCCGCAACAGCTTTCTTCGAATGGTAACAGAAAATCAATGCTGTCCGCGAATCGTAGTTTCCAGGTACAAAATTCGACAAGTTCGACGCTATTCAAAACTATGCTGTTGTATGAAATTTGTATAGTTGTGAGTCGGAAATCCTTATCAGATGTGAAAACAAGAAAATGCCGTTAATGATGCAGTTTAACGATAACTACAGTGAATCACTTTAATATTCGGACACTATACAATTTTCACTTTGCCACATTGTAATTTTGTTCATGATGAAGAAAAAAAAATTAATTCTAAATTACATTACCGTATAGATTCTAGTTAATAAAAAACACAATTTTTATTTATATAATTACTAACGTTTACTAAGTATTCTATTTTAAACAAAACAATGTCTAGTTTTAATGTGACCTTAATATTCAGACACCTCGGAGTGTAACAATTTGCGTGAGCTAGTGTGACATTTAATGCGATTGTGATGTATGTTTACAAACATTACAGTCTTCTTAACTGTCTCGAGCCTCAGAAAATCAGTTGTGTTTAGATATTCGCTAAGTTCACTGTTAATAATCGGACGTAAGAGAAACACTTCATACAACATACGCCAACTTGTCATTTTTCACAATGCAAAAGGTGAATCGTAAAGGAAAATTACAGCAATGCTTAACCCTTTGCGGACGCGTGTCGGATATATCCGCCCAAGCCGTTTTACCGTTGCGGACGACTGTCGGATATATCCGCCCAATTCTCGCGCTGCGGCTGGCGTATGTCTGTCGTCGTAAACGATAAGATACGCATGGGTATACTAGCATAAGAAGTCAAATTACCTCTCAATGAAATTAGAGACCTTTAGCGATGATTTAGTTGGATTTTATGAAAGAGTTATTTGAATAAAGCTCTAGGTTTTATAATGCAAACGTGCGACGTGAATATTTTCTTTACTGCGCAATCCGATACCTGACGTCCACAGCGACTTTCGCTCGTCGGGTGGCTCCGTCCGCAAAGGGTTAAAATTAGTAAAAGTATAGTGTGAGGTATTATTAAAAGATTTAAGTATAAAGACCGAATACAATCTATTCCGCAAAGAGGCCAACCAAAAATTTTGGAAACGCGAGATAAAAGAAAAATTATAAGAAAAATGAAGAAATATCCTACATTAAGTGTACCAAAATTAGCTGCCGAATTATTAGAAGAGACTGGAAAGAAAGTGCACCTCCAAACAATAAGCAGAGCATTAAAAAAATGTGGTTATAATGGACGAGTTGCTCGGAAAAAACCGTATGCGAATGAAACTAATAGGAAGAAAAGATTAAACTTTGCGAGAGAATTTGTTTTAAAAGAAGACGCGTGGTGAAATGACGTTATTTTTAGTGATCAGAGTAAATTCAACATGTTTGGATCGGATGGACGAAGAATGGTATGACGAAAGAAAAATGAAGAATTCAAAATTAAAAATACGAAGACGACTATAAAGCACGAAGGTGGAAATGTACTTGTTTAGGGATATATCTCAACATTTGGAACGGGTGAATTCATTTTTATTGATAACATAATGGACGAAAATGTATACCTGAACATTTTAAAAAATAATTTACCTAAAAGTGCAATAAAAATGGAGATTCAGAATACATTTAAGTATAATCAAGATAATGACCTCAAGCATAAGGCACGTATCGTTCAGGAATATTTGCTGTATAATTGTCAAAAATTATTACAACCGCTACCTCAGTCCCCAGATCTGAATCCTATAGTGAATTTATGGGATGAACTAGACCGACGAATTAGAACAACTGCAATAACATCTAAAGAAACGTTAAAAGAACGACTGAAGAATAATATCAGTACAGAATATTTGAAAAAAAAAATAATTTGCAATATGCCTGAACTATTAAAAGAGGTCATTCGTCAAGAAGGATATTCTACACAATATTGAATTACTTTTCGTTTGTAAAAATTAGTACAAAAACTATCAGTCTTTAAAAGTGTCCGAATATTATTGTAACGTTAAAACCAGACATTGTTTTGTTCTAATAGAACATTTAATAAACGCTAGTAATTATATAAATAAAATTTATACTTTTATTAACTGGACATTATGTAGGAATGTAATTCAGAATTAATTTTTTTTTCCTGCATCGTGAACAATATTACAATGCAACAAAGTGAAAATTTTATAGTGTCCGAATATTAAAGTTACTCATTATATATTGACAATTGGTGCAGCGTATCAGCATATTCCGGTTTGATATTGACAGATCTGGTATTGCAAAAGAATCCGGGAAAGAACACCGTTGATGGCTCGCTGCGCATAATAAAAAAAAAAAGTAAGAAACAATCGTGTAGAGACAGTGTGTCACGCGGAATGCTTGAACCCGCGCCGCGAGTGTGGGACGAGAAAGTGAATGAATAATTCGCGGCCGATGAAAGCGAGCATCGAGGGAGGACTCGGTCTCTCGTCAGTCAGCCTGGAAGAACATCGACCGCGGAACAAAACGAATCGGAGGATGAGTACGAGGACGAGGAGAATGAGGCGGAGGAGGAGATGGACCGGGGAAAGGTGTAATCAGCGCGAGGCAACACGTGCAAATGCATAAATCATTCCACGCCGGAGGACGCATTCTCGCGGGCGTCGCGCGAGTCGGAAAAGGGGAGGAGAAGAGAGCACCCCCGACAAGTTCCCTGTTGCTTTATTGTCAGCTAGCTGGAATGCGGATCATCCGTTACACAGGGGTTTAAACCGCGTGTGCGCTCGCGCGATCGCATCGCCTGCAGGCGCTCCTATTCACCTATCGGCGTGCATGGTAATTTCACCGGTCGATTAATCTGCAATCGTGCAGTCGCATACGAAACGCACACGTTGCTGATAGCTACGAAAGAGGATGGAATTGCGCGCGTGATGCTACGTGGCCTGATTACGAAACTGCTACCGCGGACATCGGAGCCGTACGGTCGGTTGAGTTATGGTTCGAGAGATGGGATCAAGTGCACTGTAAGTAGGTTCCGATCGGACTTAATACCAGACACGCTCGAAAAGTAAGTTGTACTGTCTTAGAACTTTTGGTGTATCGAGAATCTCGATAAAGATCTCTTAACACTGTACCTGCCGAGCATTAAAATAGGTTATCGTATATTGTTTGATAAAAATGACAATATATAATGAAATACAGACATTTATTGAATCGATAAGTATGAAAGCAATTTTATAACTTGTATAATTGTAACGGGAAAAATTTGAAAATGGTCATTTGACCGGGTTTGGTAGGTTTAGCGTTAAGACTCGAATGGTGGATTATTTTTACAATTTTTATAATTGATGATGTTTATATTCATCGTCCTATTTTACACATTTTTTCAAATATATCTTTGATAGCACTTTGTGCTGACCTGGTATTTTAAAAAATGATTAATACTTTTTTTATGGTAAACGCAACCAATTAAATATTCTTATACATCAAACATTCTTATAAAATACCATACATGTTAATTCGTAATTTTATTACGGATTTCGCAAATGACTACCATGTGCAACATACCACGATAAAGTTACAGAAAAAAAGAAGGTATGCCAGACAATATAGGAAGGAATGTATTAACACGAGACAAGGGAACTCTAGCAGAAAATCGAAACCATGTTAACGCGTCCTATGGTCCTCGAAGAATTAATGATTTTCTGTATGAAGGAAATTTAGGTTCGCGAACGAGAGGCTCGAATATCCATGCTGAAACAGTTCGGCTTAACTATTTCCAATGTATCGATCTCGAGCAAGAAACAGTATTGCTAACGAGTACAGCAATTACGCTGACCAACTACTCCACTTCCTCTTCAAATCGACCGGCGATGATCGACGTCGAATCACGCAAGAAGTTCAAGCCCGTTTGCTAATTAATTCATAAGACATGCATCCTCGGCGAGGTAGCCAATTACACGCGCACGCGTGTTTGTTTCTTCTGTCTATTATTCACAATAATTACACGCGTGGCTTGCACTCCCTAATTAATCGCCATCGCTATAGAAGTTAACGAACCCAGCGATTCTAATTACCAGCTCCCGGAATCGTCGCTGCCAAAGCCGTTAACTATCCGCGGAAGAATACAAGCGATCGATCAAGCCACCGTGAAAAGTGTGCACAATTCGCGGCCGGGAAACTCTCCGCTTTCACCTTCTCTCACGAGCATAATCGAGTGCAAAAACGCCAAGGCCAGGGGAACCTACGGATCATCTTCCATCCGCTGTTTCCACGTTGCCATAACTGCGGACGGGATCAAGTTCAATATGTACTTACCAATCCGAATCGATTTCGATAACCTGGTTTCCTTCCGCGCACTTCGATTGCCACTTAAAATTAATGGATTTTCAATTAGTATACCTTAAATGGGATCGTTTTATACAGCGAATTCAAGAAGTACACAAACGCTACGCCGTAGTAGCGATGGGTATTATTAATAATAATTATTCGATGCTTAATAACGAAGTTCTCGGCTTACACTATAATCTAGTTCAATTCTGCATTTATAAATTGTTATTTAAAGGTGCCCATTTTACGATAACCCCAATTTCATAGTGTTAACACCTTGAACGCAGAGTTATTTTGCTTAACTTTCACGTTACATTTTACTTAACTTTAAATGGAAAGAATACAACTGTGCATAAGCAAAAGAAGACTCGCCATTTGTGCTTTTCTGTTTCAATCAAATCTATAAAAATAGTGTAAGTATTTCTTAATATGATATAAATTATATATAACATATTAATTTGTAAATTTGATACCGACATAGCGTTCGACGTATTAAATATAGAATTTCTAGTAAGATAATCAAACGAATGTGTAAGATTTGGCCAAGTGAAATCAGGATTGGTAAATGGGAAATATAAAGATAGTTTATGAAACTATCGGTGTAGTCTCGTTTACTAAAATCGTGTGTCCTTTTCTATTTCGTTTTTCATTCTAATTGGTGGTGGTGAAGCTGCCAAGATTTCAGAGGTGGGGTTAATTTGTTGTAAACGTGCTCGAAGATGACCTGCCATGAGATCGCAACTTTCTTAGAGTTTGCCAAATTCGGAATTTTGGCTTCAACGGTTGACAAACGTGTGTACAAAATTTTTAGCGAAATCGGGTGACCTATAAAAAAGCCATAGACACTGGAAGGCGTAAAAGTCTAGGTGCGGTGGATTTGGTTGGAACTTTACGCATGCATTTAATTTATTGAAGACTGAAGTGCACAATGTAAACAGAGATATAAAAAAGTTAAAAATCGTGACTTTCGCGATGTTTTTCACAATTTTGACTAATCGCAATTTGAAAAACGTTTGTTTTATACATTCCTTAGTAAACTAATCCTTCTAACACCTAAAAAACAATTCAAGTCGTTTGTACCAATATTAAAAAGTTCGTTTCTAAAGGGTGGTTCGATACTATCAAATTACTGTCTATACAGTCTAGTTACAATATCCAATAATTGACACTAAACCTACTGGTGTATATCGTCTTAAAAAAATGTCAAAATTTCATTTATTTGGATTATTTGCAATTTTCATTATAAAGTATAATTTAACCAAATTGAATCGATACCTAAGCAGGAAATGTTATAACTTCAATAATCGCAAAGTAAAAATTCTGACAAGGTATATTTGACCCCCTCTGATGAATTTTGTGTTAAATTGTTCCAGAAGATTCCCACACCGCTGTTTTCATAAACTCAACAATCATACAATAAAAACTACTGAATCTTTCATTCGGTCTAATAATTATTCCAGTCCAACAATTCCTAGCATTGGCGACGCAGATGAAGAAGTTGACGTGGTCAACCAATAGCACGTTCCATTCTCCCAGGCACTCACAATGGAGGGCTCGTACAATCGTCTGTAAAATCGTTCAGCATGAAGAGATGCAAAACAGCGATCGCCGCGGCTCAGTGGCGCGAATGTTAACGAAGAATAAAGTTCTGAATAAAGATAACTCTCGAATATCATGTTACCATTAACGCAGACGGCGTAACGGAGTGCTCGAGAGGAAAGTCTCTTATTCTAATTGCGCTATCCCTCGACAAGGAACCAGCCGAGCGGTACACTCGCATTACTATGCGCGAAACGATGCATCCTCGAGTGCGCCGTGTCTCGTTTCCCCTCTATACCTTGTAACCACCTCGGGAATTCGGGTCACCCGTTAGATAGTCTCGTTCGTGGCAGCATAGAGCACACTGCCACGCGCAGCGTTTCCCAACCACGATTTTTCTCACGAAAAACTATGCTAATCACTCTCTCTCCCTCTCCCTTTCCTTCGTTTTCCCTCCCTTTGCCTCTCTCGCACACTCTGTCTCTCCTTTTGCTCCTCTCGCTCTCTTTCCGCCTCTGTATTTCGCCAAGTCTTTTCATTTTTCTCATTTGCTAGTTCGTTCTCTTTCCGAGCGACACCGCGATTAATATAAAACGCGACATCGCCGACGTTCCTCGATTTCCCGGCTTTCTGCTTGATCACACGCGGCGCAGGTAGCGAGATACAGGTGGCTGGATAATTGTGAGCGCTAATTGGAGCTCGTTCACCTTCGCTCGCTTCGGTGACTGGCAAAGGCGAGCGGACGATCGCGAAAATCAAAACTGTCTGTCCCAGCGATCGAAGATACGCGGCCCGACGTTGTTCTAAGCTACAACCAAGGAATATGAGATTTTGGGGAATTTTTTTATGTTTTGAATACTGTGTGACTTTGTTCGACAAATTAGAAACTATCTTTTAGAAACTACCTTTTAGAAACTATCCCCGGAGCAATTTTTATATTTAGTGATAGGTAATGATTGCAAGGCTGTGGCCGATCTTCTGTGGACCTTGTGAGAAGGAACCTTATAACAATGATCTATTGGATAATGATTAATATTAACACTAGAACTACCAAACCAGTAATTTTGACTGGTCCCTAGTTTTTTCTTTCGCAATTATTGAAGTTATAAAAATGTTTTCATCAGAAATTTTCGGATGTACTTCTTTAATGACGTATACCTTACAATAAGTATTACATGAAGTTTTAATAGATGCAGTCTTGTTATTATTACAAAGCAATGTGTATCGTTGGATTTATTGTTCGGTAATTCTAGCGTTAAATTAAATATTCGATTTGTGAAATACTAATACTAATACTGTGTATTATCTGGAACTTGACTAGAGAATTTTGTGATGTATCAATGAGAAATTATACACTTTCTATGGGAAAGTTGGGACTTTTAACTAGGAAGCGAAGACTAGAGAATATATCATAATACACGGACCGTGTTTTTGTTTATTAAAACCCGATTATTAAATATCGTCAAATCGCCTTTCCGTCAATAACTAGGTTAACGATTGCTTCTCGAACGTGCAAGAAATCATAGTTATTATAATATGTCGCTACTTTAAAGATATACGGAAAATGCTACGCTTTTTAATCTTTTGTAGTATAAATTAATTTTCAAAACTTTCCTACGCGTTTACTTCTGAAATGTTTAGTCAACGATATTCTAATACATTTCGCTGAAAGTTTAGCATGTTACTCACTATATTCGGCGTATTCAACTATGTTCGGCATTAGTTTTTCTGAAGAAAATATATTGGTCTCGTGTAATTTTTATGGTTACTAGTTTCACATTCAACGTGTGAAGGAGAAATCCGGAAATAAATTAAACCGATGTGATATAACTATAGAAAACAATCATTATGTACAATCATAGGTATTATATATTCGTTAACATAATGCGTTTGATTAAGTGATACGCAATTTGCACTCGCATTTTAGACACTTAAAATGTTGAAATTAAGAGAAAGTAAAAAATAATTCTTCGGTCGACACTGTCGGTAAATCTTCTTCGCTTTCCCTTCCCGAAAGACAAATAAAATAATAGATCTCATATGTAATAAATCATCCTCCTTTACAGTTACAACAAATTAGAATAAAAACTTTTAATACGGTTCAAGCGAATATTTTAATTAATACAATACTGCGAATGTAAATGCGAGTACTTCGCCTATAGGAAAAATAAACTTTGAAAGAGTGCAAAAACGGAGAACTAAAGAGATTATTATATAGGTACCGCGGTAATAATTCTAACGTATGGTTGGAACGATGCATTATAATCAATTGCTCCGGGCAATTGATATTCAAGCCTCGATAGGCAGCGCACGAGCACAAGCTATGCGAACGATTTCAATAATTTCTGAGCAGCTGGAAGGCTTTCCTGGTATTTTCTAGAAATTTTCGTCTCCCTCGTTCGTGATGGGACAACGAAAATTGCGAGGCCGTTCGAGCCATTGCAGTTTCGTTGCACTTTGACTAGACTACACGGCGGTCGACGGCGAACCAATTTATACTAATTAGGAAAGAAAATTTAAACTAACAATTTCAAGTTGCACAGAAATATAAGACATTAAGGAATTGCAATATTATATATTATATATTGCAAATTTTATTACTGCTGCATGTTTTAATAAAAAAAATTTTACTCGATATTAACACTAGGTTTTTACGGGAGGCGTCAAGATGACGCATCCTAATATTTTTTATTTACGATTGTTCAGGTTGCAAAAATGCATCCACGAGGAAGAAGTCAACAAATTAATTTCTTTGGATATGTATTATTTAAAAAATGGCTAAAAATTTGAATAGACGCATTAAATAGAGTACACAAAGCAGGCAGTTCTACAAGTTTCAAAAGGATGTATCAACTTTACTTGCAATGCTTGTTCCCTTCAATTATTCGTAACTTATCAATGTTTACGTTAAAACCATCACACGTTCCGCATTTAAAACATAGAATCGCGAACACGTCAAGCTAGTCTAGCTGAAAACAAAGATTTCACGATGTATTCAAAGTGGGAAAAAACAGAGACTACGGATGAGAGCGCATAAAATGCGTGGATGATGTCTGAAAAAGGATGCTTCAAAGTTTGATGAATAGCGCGTCGGTATAGCAAGAGGACAACCAATAGCATTTATGTACAGTGAGCCACGAGAGTATTCGACTGCCGTTTAAATCACAATAACATTTTTGAAATTGGACCAAATTAGTTGACTGCGTTTTAACTAATTGGAAGTATTGACTTACTGAAAGGCGTGTTAAATGAATTTTGGAAAAATTGGTGAGAAATCAAATTCGAAACATGCGTTTTGTAGACTTACATTTGTTATACACATGTTGAATATTTCATCAAAATCGACGAACGTTCGCACGAGTCGTAAGAGCTTGAAAGTTTTGACAATTGCAGTTTTTCATAACTTGTAGTTAGTTTAAAATATGTGTAGTTTTTTTCCTGCGACAACCAATTTCGATGAAACTTTTAGTACACGTATAACTATTAGGTATATGTATATTTGATGATAGTTTGTCAAGAAGACGATTTTCTGTTTTCGGTTTCGATTAGCCGATTGTTTTGCACCACTTCAACTTTAATCGATGCTATATTTTATCCACTGAATATCGGTAGACGCGATGCAACAAAATAATCGGATCTGAAGTAATCTCCGACCCTCTAAGAATGTTTCATTATATCTCCGCAGCTTCGTACTACGTTGACTCAATCTTTCACGGAGGAAATATACAAAATATCCAATAGTTATAAACTTATAATAAAACATATCTTTAGCGCATTAAATAAATATGCCTTCGTGTACCACGTAGTACGGAACGTGTTAAGGACAATATATCTAGGAATCGGTAATGGATCATGCAGCAGTGAGAAAAGACGTCCAATCATTCATGTGTCCACCTGTCGGCGAGCGTAGGAGGTAGAGCAGCCGTACTATAATAAATATATTCTAGCTTTAAATTGTCGCTGCAAAACCGCACGCTACGAAACCTTTCGCTTCAAGCAGCGTGTCCATTTAGAATTAATTGTCTCTCGAATATTTTCCGCGTGGCTGGCAAACGAGGTCAGAAAACACGCGAAAAAGTCTGCAGCTCGTCGATTCGCGCAAAGTGTGATCATTCCGAGCGACAGTATATTCGTCGAAGCTACTAACACGGCGTAATGGCGATTTACGGTAACGCAAGAATGATAACGAGGTACGCGTGTATTACGACGATCCTATTATACGGAAATCTCTTGTAACAAAACAGTTCGACCGAATACATCGCGATTATGAACGCGAGTATTGTGCAGAAACGGAAATAATTGTTATTGGTGGAAAATCGGAAACACGGGACCGACATATTCGTTGATCGGTTTTATTGATATTTTTCCGGAATCTCGGGGCCGTTTGTTAATGGAAAATTGTAAATAACGTTTTGCGTCGGAAACAAAGTTGCAGTTCCAGACCATTTCAATTCTGAATTTTACTAACTTGTAATATTAAAAACGAAGTGAAAATAATTTTTAGTAATTGAAAGTGCAATTTTATAGATAGAAACGTTTAACAGAATTTATTTGTTGAACGAAGAAAAAACAAGTATAACAGATTATCTCGCGGAACACGGGTCGAAGAAATTAATTTTCTTTTTCTTAAACTCCTAAACAGAAGAAAGAGAAAAGAGAAAAAAAAAGAGAAAAACCTAAACAGAATGTAATCGATCTTTCAACTTTTATAAAAACTACTCATTTTCTACGATATTTTCTTATTTTTTAGAAACGAAAGTATTCGCTTATAATTCGGAAATTAATTTTCAAATCTAGAAGAAGATAACTCCAATGAATCAGATTAAAAAAAATGAGTTAAAGAATGTTTGACAGAAACCATTTACATTTCGTTTAGTAATTCTAACAAATTGAAATTAACAACAGTATTCTTTGATTATTTCTATTATTTCACTGTTTTATAATGCATCTTCTAATTTCTGATGTAAATGCATAAAATCAGCAGGTGATTAATGATTCAACAGTGGCTGCACACGCGTCTTCCGCAATTGAAGCGTTAATTTCAAGTAATTACGTTCAACACATTGTTCTATTCGCATACGATCAGCAAAGATGCTTATCTGATAGACGCCAGCTACACCCTTTACTTTTTCTTTAATCATTTTAGCAAGTTGAAATTAACAACGATGTTCTATGGTTATTCGAACCTTTTCACTGTTTTACATTGCACCAAACAATTTTTGCCGTAAATGCATAATATCAGTCAATTAACGATTGCACAATGGCTACACATGCATCTTCCAAAATCAAAGCGTTAGTTCCAAGTAATTGTTTGCAACACATTGTTCTGTGGGCAGGCGATCTGCAGCCGATGGTAAGTACATAATGTGTATATTCGGCGAACATCTCGTGCAGAGGAATATGCGAATTTCAGCGGTGGAAAAACGGTTGCTATTCCATTGCGATGAAGACAGATTTCAGTAGTGATTTCAGCATGAAATCGCAACAAAGAAATGCAATCGCGAACGAATGAGATCAAAATGCGGCAGCGTCTACGGAGATCCGGTGGAAAGTATTTGCTTGTAAAACGCGATTACGCGTAACGATCAAATAACGCAATTAAAGTCGAAATACTCAGCGGTCTGGCCTGGCATCAATTAACGAGCTTTAATCACGTTGTTATTTTGAACACGAAATTCAGTAATAAAGTAGGGTCGGACATCGGCGCGATCTTGTTTCAGCAATTTTCTTTAACGATTCAACAACGAATCAGATTACCACGCTTCCTCCAATAAGATCTTTGACTTCCGACTTTTTCCCCCGACCACGCAAGAAATTACTCCTGGCAGACGCTTCCGATATAGTCGAACAAATTCCATATCGAGCGTGAATAAGTAGGTAACTCGAACGTCGATGAACATTCGGATATGCACGCTCTGGTTATCCCCGGAACAATATATTTACCAGGCCTAAACCAATAATTGATCATAACATTAGCAGAATTTTGGGATTTCGTAATTTACAATTGGAAATAAATATTATCCATTTTTAATTACAACAATAGCAAGACGACCAAATACGAGTGAGTCTCATAATGTAAGTATGTAAGTATGAGTTCGGGATAGACGTTTATATATAAACGTATAAACATAAAAAATTGAAAAACATAAATATTAATCAGAAAGAAAATGGGACTGTATTGTTTGTTCTGACAGGAAAGCACCAGGTGGAAGATGTCAAACCACTTACTATTATATAACTTGCACAAATCCGCCCACAATGCATATTGGGAATCGCTTTAATATTTGCCATACTGTAAAAAATTATAACAAATAAATATTGTTTTGTTCTACGAATATATGCCCCTCGTATCTACAAATTCATATAAATCAAACATCAGTGCAATACCTTTGCGACGACTGTACCTCCTGCATTCACCGACAGAGGGAGAGTAGAACGCGACTTTCCCGCTAGTACTTGATCCGCATCCGATTCATGTATATAGGTCAGGTCTGCTAAATAGCTTTACCGACGAATCCTCTAGTCCGCCAAACCTTACTTGGTTCCAAAATTATACTATTAGGTAAATCGGAAAGTTCCGTCCGTTTTTTTACAAAAAGTATAGCTTTATTCATGAAAGAAAATGAAAAAGTACGTTAATCAAAATATTGTCCATCGTTAGCGATGAGTTTTTCCCATCTTTCGGGCAGCAAGCGAATTCAGCGTCGAAAGAATGATTCATCTTTGGAGGTTGTCCAGGCGGAGATCTATTTTTCGAGATCTTCGTACGAATTAAATCGTTCTTCAGCAAGTGCGTGTGCCATTGACCGAAACAAGTGGTAGTCAGATGGGGCACAGTCTGGTGAATAAGCCGCATGTGGTAGCACTTCCCAGCGAAGTGCTTCTATCGTTTCCTTGACAATTTTTGAGACGTGAGGCCGAGCATTGTCATGCAGCAAAATCACCTTACGCTGTCTCGTTTCATATTGTGGTCGTTTTTCGTGCAATGCTCGACTCAAACGGATAATTTGTTGTCGGTAGAGATCTCCTGTGACTGTTTGACCAGTTTTTAGCAGTTCATAGTATACCACACCTTCCTGATCCCACCAAATGCAGAGTAAAGCCTTTTTTCCGTGGATATTCCGCTTTGGCGTCGATGTTGACGGTTGGCCAGGATCACAAATGGTTTTTCGACGTTTAGGATTGTCAAAATAAATCCATTTTTCATCCCCAGTGATGAGACGATGGAGAAACCCCTTTCTTTGTTGCCTAGCAAGCAAAATTTCGCAGATGGTTTTCCGCCTTTCAATGTCTCTTGGCTTGAGTTCATATGGGACCCACTTTCCTTCCTTGTAGACCTTCCCTAAGGCTTTTAAACGGTCGGAAATGACAGATTGAGCACAATTTAACGCTTCTGCAATTTGTTTTTGCGTTTGATATGGATCTTCATCCACCAACGTCTGCAATTCTTCGTCTTCGAATACTCGTGGCCGTCCAGAACGCTCTTTGTCCTCCAAAGAAAAATCACCATTTTTAAAACGTCGAAACCATTCTCTACATGTTTTATCGGAAACAGTTTTATCTACATGTTTTATCGCCATAAACGTCTACAATCATTCGATGAGCTTCAGCTGCCGTTTTCTTCCAATTGAAACAAAAGACTAACACTTCGCGCATATGACGCTTATTCGGCTCAAATTCCGACATCTTCAATGTAGAAAAAAACGAAGTTATTGATGCAAGCGTAAATTGTTGTTTACTGAGTTTTATTAACAGATGTTCAAACTAAAAAGTTAGCCTTACTTTAGAGGTTATAGTTACCCACAGTTCGAGCTACGGCTACTCGACGCTAGATGGACAGAACTTTCCGATTGACCTAATACATAATATAACAATTCCTAGCTACACGTTCTCGCGTCAAAGTGGCGTCGAGTTGCTGGTAGGCAACATCCGAAATGGTGCCGAATGCAGAGGGTTAAGTATTCAACAACAGTAATCAAATTTGACGAGTCTTCGTTCTCCAATCGGGACAAGAACTCCCACAATTTTTGGGAAACTCTGCCTTCGTGTTGCGGCAACACAACAAGTACCAATACCTGCTGATCCGCCGTAGATTCCGCAGCATTAGGTGCACAACGACGGAACTGCGCAACTGAGTTCGACATGTAATTGTAACTCGGTCAGGCGAGATCGTAATTGCGAACTCGCATGGACGATATTCCAAAGGGATCGTAGAACGTGCAACGAACGCGATGCCGCTCTTCGAGCTGTGGGATCCCTGGATCGTAGTGGAAGTCGCACGTGCAAAAAGAGGACCGGATGATCTCTCTTGCTCCAACGATTCCCGGGTCAGTAGCGTCCCCGCAAAACGCAGCTCGCCACGCTTCCTCAATTAAAAGGATCGACGCGCCTTAAATGGCGAGCACAGGATTTAATTAAGAGTTCCTCCTCGCGAAGTAGCCGGCCCCTTGTAAGTTGGCTCGACGTCACCGGGGGAGTTTAATTAACGTCGTCAGACAAGATCGCGTCTTAGACCTTCCATATCGATCCCCGCTCTCGAACAGGCGAATACTTGTCGAGTCGGTTCCATTACGAGCGATTTGGTCCGTGCTTCGGCGACGATTATATTATACAAGGGTTACGTGTGCGGCAAACACCATCAGGCTATGGAACCGTGGCGCCCCGGACGCTCTGTTTGTCCCCGGATCCGGATGCACCTGCGGCAAAGTGCACACACTCGCGCGCATCCTAGAGATACACGTCATTACGCGAGCGTGATCGAGCGCGATGCACCGTCGGGAGCGGAACTGCGCTTTTCGATCCTTATTTGCCAACCCGGAAGAATGTTTTACGGTCGCAGAGCGCACGAGTTATGAACACGTTCGATTCGGTATGACACTCGGTGGTGACCAGCCATTTAACTACATCTTTTAAAAGTTAATAACGTTTTCAAATTCGTCCAAATAGCTCGAGTATCTTTCGAACGTCGCAGGGATTAGTTTACTGTCGAAGGAGAAAGCCAAGATCATGATTTTTAAGTCAAAAAATGTAGATAAGTAATGGTGACGAGAACAGTGAGGATTGTACAATCGATTGAAGTAAGACAAAAGTTGTACTGTTTATTCAACTCTTTGCGGTGCTATGTATATGCTTAGCCACCACAGCAAAGAACCGTACTAATCTTATATTGTATTAAGTCGAAAAGCTTCGAATATACGTAAAATTCAAAATAATATTTTAGAAATTACGTTTAAATATAGTTATTTCCAGAAAATTTTACCCAACTCCAACTATAAATTCCTTTATAATCATGCATATTACTAATCCAATGTATTACGGTTCGTTCAACAAAAATTAATTCCGAGCAGCATAACAGCTACGTACAAACTGAAAACGACCGCAAAGGGTTAAAATAGCATTTGAATTATTGTTTCCAGAAAATTTTACCCAACTCCAACTATAATCCCCATCACGAATTCCAGAACCTTGAACACCTCGTGACGGAAGTCGATGACGAGCAAGAGAATGAGGATTCCGTGCAACAAACGCGGTGAACTATCGCAACTATCTCCGTAAACTAGTTTCACAAATCGTGACGCGTTCGATAATTTCGTAGCTCCGGTAATCGATCCATCAATATCAACTTTCATCCCCCATCAGGTTGCCGACACGGGATCGCTTAGAGCACGAAAAAAGAAAAATATCTGCGGAGCTTGATAAACGTTCCCGAAGCGGTCCGGAACTGCCCTCCATT
>CM052085.1:12026400-12044918 GCA_028453745.1 Agapostemon virescens
TCTCTCTCTCTCTCTCTCTCTCTCTCTCTCTCTCTCTCTCTCTCTCTCTCTCTCTCTCTCTCTCTCTCTCTCTCTCTCTCTCTCTCTCTCTCTCTCTCCCTCTCCTCCCCCCTCTCTCTCCGTCTCTCTTTCTGTCTCATTCTCCATCCCGTTCTCTCTCCTGCGGGCCGTGATCGCTTTGAAGACCCGTGGTGCATAATATCGAGCGAAACGCGTGCTGCTAAGATCTCGTCAAACAATCTCGGAGGGTTGCGGGCCGTTTTCTCTCTCGCTCCAGATTCACGAAACGTTTCGGCCGCTAAACACCCGTCGCACTTCCCTCGCATTATTCAGAGCACTTTGCGAGCCATTAACCGAGGCGCGCTTCGATTCGCGCCTTCGCTCTGAAATTCGGTTAAACCGCCGACAGTTTCTGGACAATCGCCGCCCGTTCATTCGAATGCGAACGGTTCCTCTCCCGCCGCCCACGCCCACTCGCCGCTGCGCTGGCCAAGCGTGCACAGGAAGAGGACCGGGGCTGAAAAGAGGACGTGTGCACACACGTCCCGTGAAATCTCGTTTACGAGAGGCTAAAGGGAAGACTCTCTCCGCGACATCCGCGGAAAGGGACTCGGCCAAAAGCAATTTCGCTTAAACCGCGCTCGTCTCCCCTCTAACCCGTTTTCTATCGCACAGAGTCACACGGTATCGGCCAAAGCTGGATCGTTGTTAGTTGCTTGCACCATTGATGGAAAAACGAATGAATACTCTAATCCCGAGAAATGTATTCCAACGAAGTTCTTTTCTTCTTCGGTATTATCAGAGTGTCGAGACGTTTAACATTTACGTCGATACTCTGCACGGCGAAAGCTATTTTTTTTATGGCGCGTTCAATCTTTTGGCTTTGAATTATTTATTTTTGAAAGCGTATACTGCAGGCATTCTCTCTGATATTAGCGAGAGGGACGGACCATCGTGGTTCATCGAGGATCGAAAGATTCCAGATGCGATACGGGTCGCCGAGGCCGAAATCCCGAATTTTATAAAAAGTTTGCAAATCCTAGATAGTTCAGTATCGAACAGAGAACAAAGATTTAACAATTCAACCCTAGGCAACAGGTCCTGTTCTATTTTCTAAACGCACAGTTTCAGCTAGGTAACTATTCCATTGTCTCAAAATATAGTTCCCACTGATTAGTTCAGTTAATCGAGTTTCAACTATCATATATCGTATATTAAACAAGCACACAACAAGCAAATTGTATCGCGATCGATTCCACTCGAAACTTCAATTGCAATCCCTACAGAACTTTCCAAGGTTACTGCAAGGTCAAACAAATACAATCATCATGTATCCTCTCTGTATCCTACGACATTCATCTGAAACACTTTCACGTATCACCTACAATTTTCGCGTAATGGAATTTCGTCGAGAAAACGGGCTTCTCAACACACTGAGCGATCATCCCCTATTCTCTCTCGCTCCCTCTCTCTCTCTAATTCTCTGTCATTCTCCAGTTTCCTAACCGTGTCCTAAAGGCCAAACTCGCTCACGGTCTCTCCCCAGAACCAGATAACGCGACCCTGCTCGCCGAAAGCGAATGCAACAACGTGGCCGATAAGGAGATTGAATTCTACGCCCGCGTAATGATCGCAATAACGGGGAACAGTTGACCAGATAAGGCCGTGGTAAACGATCGAGGAAATTCAGGCCGAATCGCGAACGTACGCGATTTCCAACTGACCCCTTCCCCGGATACCGCTAGCCCCTCTAGACAAAGTGAAACGAATGAAAATCGAAATGCTGCCGACCTGTTACCGAGCAAATTGAGCCGTTTGAATCTCGGCGAGCTGCGAGCCACGTACAGAATCGGTTCGCTTAACCCCGAGCACCAGTGTGGGCGGGATAAACGTCGTTGACGAGTGGTCACGTACCTAATAAAGACTCTACTTGAAGCTCAACGCGAGCTTGGTTTAGAGTATACCCGAAGGGCCGCCAGATTAGCCACACACAGTCGAAAGCTACTGCTGAAGTTGAACGAGTCGAGGAATCGCGCTACGTTTAAGTCTAATCATTTAACGTTAAGCCTTTCGCAGTCGAATGGCTCGTTTTTGATTTTTTTTGTGTTAACATTGGAATGCAATGGAACCATCTCTGTTCTTAACACTTTACCGACCGGAAGCCCATTAACCCCTTGACTTACGATTTATTTTACAATAACAGTGACTAGATTTTCTTTGTCCTTTACGGAAAGACAAACAGAAAAGGCAAATTTGTAGTTACCGCATGCCTAGCTATTCTCCAATGACCGTGTACGATCAACACTTCAATCAAATCTTATTTCCGTTTAAAGAAAATGAAGGAAACACGTGTTTAGAAGATTCAGTTCGAAATCTTGATCACGAGTCTGACTCGTTATTGTAGGGCAAGGGATTAGTAGGACTTTCACTAATTGCACTTAACAGAATGAAGCTTAAAAAACTAGTTTTACATTGTAGTTTGTAACGAAATTATTAGATAACGTTACCGAAGATGCCTTGACACCAAAAATCGTTTGGTGTCTGGGTAATGTCTGGTAAACTTTGAAGGGTTTTCAAAGTCATGTATTTTACACCACATTATTTATAATGTAAAGTATTCCAACAAGTTACTCGACAAGATCATAATGAAAATTTCGGTATTACATGACTTTTTTTAAAAACTATTATTTGATTAATCAGACACGAAAGACTCATCTTTACAGTTCGTGGGTACCGTAAAAACTTCTGGAGTCCAAGCATTAATATTCCGAGTCAAAATAGTCCCATGTTTTGCCTTCTATCAATTTTTTAAAGGTTTAACAGTCGACAAACCATTTAAATGTAACTGTGTAATAAATTTTGCGCGATTTATGCGCGTATCTTCCGGAGATAACGGTAAAACAATAAAAAAAAACACGATTTTCGGCCACGTCGCATAATTTTGTAAAGATTGAACGGTCAACAAACCATTTAAATACGACTGTATAATAAATTTCGCCAGACCTATGCGCGTATCTTTCAGAGATATCGACACACAAGCCAAAAGTTTGTGTGGCGCGTATATCCGACGTTTATCCGTGTTTACCAAACTTAATAATCTGTCGAAATCCGGGAACGTCGTTTTATCTCCGACGCCAGACCTGCGCAAATGATATACCGACAAAGATTACCAAAGTGACGTCAAACCGCGTTAAAAAAGAAGGAGCGTAGGATATGATCGACCGGTAAATACCGATTCCGGGCGTAGCGAATAAAAAGTCAGAGAGACGTATGATTGATAGCTTATAAACGGACGGGAACCACCACTTCCGGCAGTAATTACGCCGGCAATTTGTACTCGCTAGAACAGGGATTAACGAATACGGTCAACTGGATTTGGATAGGACGTCGCAATCACGTTTACGTTCGCGTTTACGTCCGCATTTACGTTCACGTTTACCGGCTATAGTTTTTAGGCGGGTAGTATGGATCGATCCGTAGACTCCAGCTGATCCATGCATTTGCAATCTCGGCCTGGTAACACGCGTCGCGACTCTTGGCTCGATTACAAAATCCGCACGAGAGACAATTTGCGTGATGCAAATTTCCTGTCAGCCGGTATGACACACAGCTTTTCCACTGTATGACTTTTTGGAGATAATCATCGCAAGGTGAAAGGAGGTAATTACGAGAATGAATCAACGAACAATGGCGATCAACCGGGGACTGACCTTTTGTGGACCGCACGAGATGTGTCGTATGCAAATATTTTACTACATGTTTGCTTCTTGTTCCAATTTTTCCGTAAAATCATTTTGTTATTGCATATAGTCGTTCTAAAAATTTTCGTAGAAACTTTTGAACACGACATTTTAAGCTTCTATATCGTTTGGATTAATCTGACTTAAAAGTTCATATTTGGATTATGGCCAAAATGAAACAATGCCAATTTTCTTTAATGTATATTGATAAGCATATTATGATAAGCATATTACGACGAGTCAGACTCGTGTTAAGGATTTTAAATAAAGTCTAATAAATACAAATATTATGCCTTCCTTGTTAGATGGAATGAAATGATGTTTATTAAATTGTCTTTTCTTTTCTGTAACAGTTTTAGTGATGACTTCAGTTACAAAGAAAATGGTATGACAAAGGATTAATAAATAGCAAATTTATTATAGATTTTTCTGTTCTTGGATAACCACTGATTAATTTATACTTAAATCCTAAAATTACGTTGAAACTATAAAGTGCACCATTTTTTAATATTACAGAAAACATCGAAATTACCAAGATGCATAATGTTGGTTAGTAAATTGATTGAAAAACCGTACAAAGAAAAACAAATGTATAAACATCGAGCCGTAACCTCAAAGAATAACGAAACACGATAATAAACAAACAAAAACCTAAAATAACCGAGTGAAATTATGAAATCCAACCCCCAGCTGTAGCAGAAATAAATTCCTGGCCTCAAGTTCGTGTCTGAAATAATATTAATTTTTCACCAACGCTTCTCGCGGGTGCTGTAACAGAAAAGCTTTTTCTTTCAATAGAACGCAGAGTAGCAATTTAATCCACGAAATTTGAATGCACCTGTTTCCTCAAGTTTCAATGCACACCCGACGAGGATTCATGCGCGACTTTATCTTTTTCAGCGGAAGTCCAGGATGATTTCCGAAGCACGTCCACCTCGGAAAATGAAAATTAACGCCGTGGAATCTTTTCCGTTTGTCTCGCAGACAAAGGAACGGGAATTTCGAATGCACGCCATAGCTCATCCATGAAGTTTCCATCCGTCCGTGCGATTAATAACCACTAAACTCCTGAACTATTACTCGACCAGATTAGAACGCGAGGCCGTTATTTGCAATGTGACCGCAATTGCTAGCAAGAGGCACGAGTGATTTCGTTCGCCTGGCACCGTATCGGTTGCGCATTATTGCTGGATTTCCGAGGGACCGACTGGTTCGTCGAGAGATCCCTAGATCGCAGGAACAGATACATATAAATCGTGCGCTGCGCTAATGGCAACGGAAGCCGGCGGTGTTAAGGGAAATTCGATGTTAATCTCGAAAAATTAACGAATTTTTGCGAATTCGTTTCGAGCGATGCGTGAAATCAATCTTTTCGAAATCACCAAGATATTTTTAGTACACTCTTAGTGTAACTAATCATTTTTTAATGCGAAAAGCGGATCAATAGTAACGTTATAGGTACTTATAGTCCACCCGGTGGAGCAGTGTCGACTGCAGATTTTTATGCACGAGAAATTGTCTGCCAATTGCATTATGTAGGAAATAAATAGAAGCCTTACATGTTCGTTAATTTTTAGAAGTTGAAAATTAGATATGGATTTCCTCTAATTGTTTTAGCCTTTTCGTTATTTCAAATACTTCCTACTCACATTGTTGTGGTCTAGCGACGAGCAGATGGATATTTAGGATAAAATTCATAATTTCAGGACTTTCTCATCCATTTTTGAGCTGAGAATTCTAATACATTTTTAAAGTCGACCTAAGAGATGTATCGATTGAAGTAAAAATATAATTATACTTTATGACTTTTATTACGTATTATGACTTTTAGATGTGTGCTGTTTGAAATAGCTGTGGTTGTTACAAAAATTAATTTTTTTTATATCAACTTCGACAAATGCTAGCGCCTTTTGTCTAATTTAATGTAAACTTGAGAAAATTTATATCAGAAAAAATTCTACAGTGCTGTATTTAATATAGTGAACAATGTTTTGCAGAATTGACTTTGAAAAAATAGTTTTGAGAAAATGACTGCCACATGTTGATAGATAAAAATATGTAACTCAAATTGTGAGTGAATATTATTTAATATTAATAAGATATACAGATTGATCTTTAAAGGATCGTTATTTCGTATAAAAAAAAATAATAATTGGATTCAAAATGATGTTACTGGATTTACGAAGATAAATATTTTTTCGCGTGGACGTTTTCCTCTCGACAATATTTAAGAAGCGATTAGCCGAGATAACATGCAATTAACGCCGGAAGTGTACACGCGAATACCGAGGCATTAATTAAAATGTATGCCAGTCGGACGCTAATGGAACAGTAAAGACCGCTCCCTTAGCGATCATCCCTTCGGCAGTGCGCGCGCGCGCGCACGAGCGCGGCCAAACGCGTCAAATGAATCAGCGAACTGTTACACTCGCTAGCCCTGGTCTACAGGGAAAATTTATTTAACCATTTAACCGCATTATTCGACGACGTGTTCCCTCGTTCGTCCGGAATTCCCACGCGGTAATTCAACGCCATTGATTATGCGAATACGGGTGGCGCCCGGGAAATCGTGCTCTGGCGGAGACTGGAATCGGATAGGAGATGCTCATCCTAATTTCATGTGGACTAATTAAGATTCCCATCGACAGAGCCTGCTGGAATTTATCCCTTTTATTACTGAAAGAGACTACGGTCGCGGAGTAGTAGGCGCTGATCGTTCGCTGCGTCTTAAATGTGACTGAATCATTTACATTTAACCCTTTCGTTAATTTTGTGCGAATCTTCACTGTGAAATCTTATGGAATTCCTGTTCCAGTTTATCTGAGACGAGTAGAGCGAATCACGTTATTGTTCGAACACTTTTTAACACGCTGCCTGCCCCGGTGGTCATCGGTAATCGACATTATCGATTTAGTTAAAACTTGTACTATAAAATTAGTGGCACTGAGTATAAATTTCGACTCGCGACGAGATCATTAAAATTAGAACATATTTAACATTTGTAACAGAACTATGCTCTATCTAATAAAAGCAGGACAAACGACTTTAACTTTCCTGCGAAACTAGAAGAGAGACTACAGTTTTATCAAGAACTTAATGAGAACTTAAAATGTATAACGTGGTTATGAAAGCGATTGCTGCAATAAATCTTGTTCTCAGTATAGTCATACGATTAAATAATCTGCTCTGATTTTACGCGACGTTCGTGAACTCTCGCGAGGCTATAAGCGCGTAAATTAAATAACTTTGATTTCGTGTAAAATTTATAGTCGTCGACAGTCTACCTGCTGAAACAGTGTACAGAGTCGTTAGTCGTTAATGTTTAATGACAGGTACGCCTATATAATGATCAATAACGAAGCTAGGAGTTCTAACGCGTAGGTAAGGAAAGAATACTGCCGTTGGGTATGGAAAATGAAATTGCAGTAGCAGTGAAAGTGTTAAATTGTCTATGTCTACCGTGAGTCATAACTGACACGGCCTCCATTACCGTGAGATTGAGGTGCGCCTAATCAACACTCGTAGACATAAAATACTCGAAGGCGGGTTATACCGCTACCGGTAGCACGAAGAGTAACTTACGATACTCTCTGCGGGTCCTTTCTAAAACCCTAATGTCTTAGCATGATAGTGCGCAAGATGGTTAACCGCAATTTACTCGGCAGGTGCGAGTACCCTATCTCGAAGATGTGGGGCTACTACGCTACCATGATAGTCCGACCACATCGTAGGCTGAGCAGACTAGTGGGGATTAGGCTTTCTCATTGCCAGGGGTATGGGGAGACCTAGATCATACGCAACTATAACTCTCAAACACCCTACTGGTTACAGGATAGTTTCGCTTTCAGTCAAATTGTCTTATTGTTCCTGGGTTTACAGAAACAATGGAGGCACTTACAGCACACTGAACATCGTATAATGTACATTAGAGTAACACTTAATGCTAAACCTACCACAGTAAGTTAAATGACCCTTTTTACAATTTTATATTTCACTATTATCGAAGTTATAACATTACCTTCCTAGGAATCGATTCAATAGATTTCTTTATTCGATCGTATATTGTAATAAAAATCGTAGAAATTCTATCTTGTCATTTTTATAAGAGAATGTACACTAGTAAATTTTAATACTCGGTAGGTTTAATGTCAAGGTAGTTAGAATAACCTATGGAGAGATAAAATCTTGACATACTGCACAATTTTCTAGAAATAATTTTTTCCTGTTCTTAACAACCGAGCGAAAATCTTGAAAAATATGTGTGAAGTAAAATAGCTACGCATCCATTACTTGCATTTTGAATCATTAAAATATTTCAAATAATGAATAAAGAATTTGATGTCGAAGTAAATATGACATGCTTCCTTTGCCAGAACTTTTGTGTTGTTTTAAACAAAATAGTGAAAGCTATATAAAGTTTGTAAAAACTATTTTTTAGAAGCTGTATAAAAATGTGCTAAGAACTGTTTACAAATTTCCGATGCCTGTAATCATTCATTCGATCTCGTTTATCCCGTTTGTTTGGCTCAACAGCACATTTTGCGCGTGATTTACTGAAATCCACGTTATGTTGAATAACGCGCGGCCTTCTTGGAGGGAATAAAGAAATAAATGAAGAAAAATGGCGAAGGGTAAGAGTGAGAATGTTTGAGGGGCTGGTACGCACACTGGAAACGCTCGGTTTATGAGTCTATTTTTCCTGGTGAATTTACGGTAGCTTAGTTTTGCCAAGCAGATTTATGTTTCGACCGTTTTACTTTCTAATCCTGAAGTTCTACCTTCGGATACTTAACTGTAATTACGTCGGAAATTTCTCGCTATCGAGTGACACCAGTTGGGCCATCGATTTATGGGACTATGTATACAGAGGGATTTTTCCAACCAATGAAACAGAAACTGCGAGGATGATTTGGTCTTTTTACGGTTGCGTCAACTCTAACCGAACTTTACGTTTTATTGCGAACTGATTGCTGTATCAGCTACTTTTTCATATTACACAAACCATTTCTTGTTCAAGCTTTATTGAATTAATGTACTCGATTTGTTGGCTCTTGTGTAAAATTTTACCTTCAGTTACAAACTTTAACTGATTTTACTATACGCATTATTTCGACGTTTGTAATTTATTAATAACGAAATAATTTTTCAAAAGTAACGAAGAATAATTTTGACCAGTCTCTTCTTGAGTTTCCGACTAAAAAGAAATTGCTTCCAAAGCATAAACGTTCCTACATCTGGTTTAAATCACGGTTCCTGTTTTAACCTATGTTAACGCCTTGCCATATAACAACGGTAAACAGACTAGTAATGAAGATTTTGAATAAAGTTTAAGAAATATCAATTTCATGTCTGTCTTTTTTAATGAAATCAAGCTTTATTCTTTTGTAGTCAATAATGAAGCATTGAAATAAAAGTAGCAACATGAAAAATATACATTTTTTTTTCTCTTTTGTAATATGTTTTACGATGAAGATGTTAGAATAACTGTAGAGCCGAAGAAAATAGTATGGCAAGGGGTTAATTATTATAAAGCAGTATATTAGTGTAGTTTAGTCTTTCGTCGTTCTACTGTTAAATACCGTTTGTTTCCTCATTCTCCATCTTTGCAGCTGTTTTACTACTGTTCATAGATGCCCTTCATCGACTCTACTATCTCTTCTTGAAAACTATCCAAACATTTTAAATAAAGTCTAACAAATACAAATCTTTCATTATAAGTCTTTCTTTTTAGACGAAATCAAATGTTGCTCATTTATAATTAATATTTAAGCATTGAAGTAGATGTAGCAATATAAAAGATATAAATTGACTATTCTTTTCTACAACATTTTTAACGACAAAGATGTTATAACAACTTTAGTTACAATGAAAATGGTATGTCAAGGGGTTAAACTGGCTGTCGTTGTTTTACCTCTATTTCAATAAAGTGGTCTTTTAGTATCGTTTGGTATTGAGAGACGCTACGACATACAGTGAGTAACTTTAATATTCTGACACTATAAAATTTTTACTGTGTCGCATTGTAATTTTGTTCACGATGAAGGAAAAAAAAATTAATTCTAAATTACATTCCTACATAATGTCTAGTTAATAAAAGTATAAATTTTATTTATATATTTATTAGCGTTTATTAAATATTCTATTTTAAACAAAACAATGTCTGATTTTAAAGTTACAATAATATTCGGACGCTTTTAAAAACTGATAGGAATATGTACTAATTTTTACAAACGAAAAGTAATTCAATATAGTGTAGGATATCCTTCTTGACGAATGACCTCTTTTAATAGTTGAGGCATATTGCAAATTATTTTTTTCAAATATTCTGTACCAACATTATTCCATTCCCCTTTCAGTCGTTCTTTTAACATTTCTTTAGATGTTATTGCAGTTGTTCTAATTCGTCGGTCTAGTGCATCCCATAAATTCTCTATAGGATTCAGATCTGGGGACTGAGGTGGCGGTTGTAATCATTTTGGACAATTATACAGCAAATATTCCTGTACGATACGTGCCTTATGCATGGGGTCATTATCTTGATAATAATAAATGTATTCTGAATCTACATTTTTATTGCACTTTTACGTAAATTATTTTTTAAAATATTCAGGTATAGATTTTTGGCCATGTTGAGATGCATCCCCATACAAGTACATTTCCATCTCCGTGTTTTATAGTCGGCTTCGTAATTTTAATTTTTAATTCTTCATTTTTCTTTCACCACACCATTTGTCGCCCATCCGATCCAAAAATGTTGAATTTACTCTCATCACTAAAAATAACGTCATTCCACCACGTATCTTCTTTTAAAACAAATTCTCTCGCAAAGTTCTCTGTTTTCTTTCTATTAGTTTCATTCGCCTACGATTTTTTCCGAGCAACTCGTCCATTATAACCACATTCTTTTAATGCTCTGCGTATTGCTTGGGGGTGTACTTTCTTTCCAATCTCTTCTAATAATTCGGCAGCTAATTTTGGTGCACTTAATGTAGGATCTTTCTTTATTTTTCTTATAATTTTTCTTTTATCTTACGTGTCCAAAATTTTTGTTGGCCTCCTTGCGGAATAAATTGTATTCGGTCTTTACAGTTAAATCTTTTAATAATATCTCACACTGTACTTTTACTAATTTTAAGCATTGCTGCAATTTTCCTTTACGATTCACCTTTTGCATCGTAAAAAATGACAAGTTGGCGTACGTTGTATGAAGTGTTTCTCTTACGTCCGATTATTACCAATGAACATAGTGAATAACTAAACACAAATGAGTTTCTGAGGCTCGAGACAGTTTACATAGACTGTAATGTTTGTAAACATACCTCACAATCGCATTAAATATCACACTAGCTCTCGCAAATTGTTACGTTCCGAGGTGTCTGAATATTAAGGTCACATTAAAACTAGACATTATTTTGTTTAAAATAGAATACTTAGTAAACGTTAGTAATTATGTAAATAAAAATGATGCTTTTGTTAACTAGACCCTATATAGTAATGTAATTTAGAATTAATTGTTTTTTTCTTCATCGTGAACAAAATTACAATGCTGCAAAGTGAAAATTGTATAGTGTCCGAATATTAAAGTTATTCACTGTACCTCGTCTACTGTGCCAATCCTACTAACTTGATCCTAAGTAAATTTTAATAATTGCAAGTAACAGAATGGCGCCGGTGATCACCATAACGTTCCACGTATTAAGATCGTCGACGCACTTTTTCTCGCGAGCCTGTCATTGCACTTATCGGTTATAGACAGTTTTATCAATGATGTCAAAGATCCCCAGATGCGTGTACAAACTTTAATGACTCTTCTTTGACGAATCACCCTCCGTTAGCAAGTGACGCTGCGACGTGACCTACTGCCTTTGGAATCCATCGTACGTGCAACCCCTCGGCAAAGCGGGGGTGGTAGCTACGGGCCTAACCTCAAAAGGGGTGCTTTAGGGCTGCCTTTCTGTAGCCGTTCCTGCGATTCGTTCCAAAGCATCTCTCACTCCTGCATTCAACCCTCTCTCATCCGGTTTCCTCCCCTTTAGCACCCTCGCCATTTCCTGTCCGACTCTCGCTGTCTTGGTTCCCGCTTCGAACAATTTTTTAGCGGATCCGCGATTGTTTGAATGCCGTAGAACTTTTCTGTTTCGTTCTTATTTTTCTCGTCCTCTTACCTTTTTATTGAACGAACGCAAACGTTCGCGCCCGATTTCAACAGAAAACAGAAGCGGTTCCAGTTTGACACTACACCTACCACAGGGTTAGCCACATTATTTCATTAGAAATAATATGTCGAATAAAGTCATTTCATATCATAATTTTGTAGAATACTTTATTGCTTATATTTTAGAAAATTTATTTTCATTTATCTCTTAAATGGAATAATATTTTATTTGAATTACATCGTTCAAATAAAATGATAATTTCACGTCATGGTCGTTGAAGTAATTAAACTAATTATTTAATCTAGATATACTAGACTCTGTAGTTCAATCAATAAGATTTAATTTTAAATTATTCTGTAGTACATGAAATATACAGAATTTTCCAGATCACGAATTATTTGGCGAAATGAAAGATAAAATTACAAGTAATCTGAATTCGGATTGGTCCACGTTATTCGTAAACAACTGGAGAACAAATATTTTGGCGCAAATGGCGAAGGAAACAGTTGCTCAGGACTATCTCAGAAATCAGCCCTTTTATGCTACACTTAAACGTTTCGGGACACCCTGCATAGGGAAGTACAACTATCGTTTGATGCTCACGTGTCTTGCAGTCAGAATCGTGATTTTGGGGAAGTGCAGAATAATGATCTCAAGATAATTTTTCAAAGTCACTGAAATCTGTGAGGAATACTTTTCTCTTGGTATTTGCCTCATCCCCTTGCAATCCCGACATACAGACAGCACCAGCTTCATTGAATGCAACTCAGCTTTTAACACGGGTTCCCAAACCTGACCCCAACTCCTTCTGCGAGCGGACTTCCACCTATTTCGCCAAGTTGCCAGTGTATCGAGTTGAAATATGGTTCACGATTCACGCTGGCTGGCCATTCGCGCGTTGACTTATCGTCCGTGGTAGCGCAGGAAATTCGGTGGTTGTTAAATCTCTAGGGTTTAACGATCGAGGTTCAAAGTTGCTTGAGAAACGTTAGCAGCGTCTATTTTGTTCTTATTCTTTTTCATCGTATTCGTGGTCATTAAGAACGGTAGGTGGTCTTGCTTCATATTTCAACAAACATGTTCATTGCTTTGCGGTACTGTCTTTCTTATGTGATCCTGTGCAATTCGAGCTCTGTGTCCGTTTACACGTTGCATTTCTATCTTACTGTATTCGTATGACGTGTGGCCGATTCTTAACCCTTACACGCGCCGTGAAAAACAGCTGATACGAGAGAGCATGGGATAATATTTCGTCTATTTTTGCTTACACTTTACGAAATTCACAGTTTCAACAAATAAAGGATAATTAACTGAACCGTGCCCACTCTGTAATTATCCTTGTGGTAGAGGGTTGAAATTTACCGCAAGGGGTTTATTTTCGCGGTTTTATCGAACGGTGCGAAGAAAGATTAACTTGGTATGGTGACACCTTTGACCTCCTTATTCGGCTATAACCTTCCATGCAACAGCACGAATAGGATAAAAAGAACTGGAATATCCAAACTGAGAACTGATGACTCAAAAATAACCATGAATATTTATTAAAACATGAGAACGTCCGCATTGCAAGCTAAATCAAAAGCAGACGTTGATCCTGATGGTTTCGCCACAGTGAAAATTCACCCATTTACTATTTCCAAGTACAAATCATACTGTGACTGACATTACGAATGAAATATATTTTGTTGATTTTATCCTCGAAAGACGAATCAATTTTATGACTTTATAATTGACGTTCAGGCCTATGGACTGATATATTTATTGATGTTTTAGATACAGTTTTAACGGCATCTCGTGTAAATAACCTGTAAGTTGATGTTTTTTATCTTAGGAGTTTTATTTCGGTTTCATCCACGAATAATTTTGGATAGGCTCGCTGATTTATTTTTGGACAAGATGCCTTGGATTTTGTGCGAGGAGAATTCGAAAGCTGACTTGTCGGACCACTCGTGGATATGTTCCTATTTTGTTATTTATCTTATACAAGCATCGTGAAACTCTTGCTTAACAGGCGGCCGACAACAGGCAGCCCGACATTTTCGGCCTCGGGCTTTTCAAGAGTTTTTCGATTTTACTTTTCACGATAGCTTCCGCGCCGTGCTAAAACCACCCCTTTTCGCCTGGCAGCGTTGCGGGAGAAGGCACGGTGGTTGAATTCGTTTCGTGTAATCCTCCTGGAATGTTGGCTCGAGCTCGCGATAAAAACTGTCAGCCCCCGGGGGAGTAGCGCAGACTCGCCCGACTAGAACTTTAATGAACATGTCCAAGGGAACAAGCATCTCCACCACCTCGGGTTCTCTCCCGCCCCCCGAAAATCGTTGGCTTCAATGGCCACGGGAGTGGAAGTGCTCGAATTAAAAGAATTGTTCCTGGAAAATAGCACTAAACGACGCGATCGAATTTCTTGAGACGCAACTGCTCGCGAAATTGACGGTGAAAGCGGAGCAGATTCGAGGGGTGAGCCACCCCTACGGGTCTCTTAAGGCTAAAGGACCTGCTAAGATGGTAAAGACCGCGGGTTTCGCTCGTCTCAAGGAAATTCCGCAAAAAGTTCCACGTTCGATGAAAAATTCAACGCTCACCGTTTTCGTTCAACGCTACTTCAAGTTCCTCCTTGGCTGGCTCTCTTCTTCGATCAATGTCTGTCTGTAACAAGCAATGCAGAGTTACGTATTATCGATTCAACACATTCGGTGTGCGATAACAGGATGGACGTTTTAATAGCTTATTGGAAAGTTTCAACTATGGACATCTGGGCTACACGCTTCGGCAATTTCCATAAAATTTACAACCAACTATTTTCTTTAAACTTTCTACGGTAAGGGCGGGCTTGGTCCAACATCGAATCTACCGAGCACTAGAAGCGATTAAAATGTATATAGCTTATGAAAATTGCGAAGGTGTATTTTTCCAGGTCTGTAAATATGAAAACGGAATTTGCCCATACGTGGTGCTAGCTGTCAATGTAGTTATCGTCAAACTACGTCATTTCTTATTTTGTCATCTGATAAAGATTTTCACTTCGCAACCCTTCAAGTTTCATAGAACAGCTTAGTTTTTAATAGTGTTGATTTTGTGCCTGGAAATTACGATTTTTGGACAGCATTGATTTTCTGTTACCATTTGAAGAAAACTGCGGAATCGTATCCAATGCTTGTGGGAGCTTACGGTGAGCATGCTCTTGGTAAATTACAGTGTTTTTAGCGGTTTAAAAAATTCAAAAGTGACGATTTTAACGTGAGAAACGAAAAACGTGGAAGATCACTGAAAAGTTTGAACAAAAGTTGAACAAAATCAAAGCAATTTATCGAATAATATTAAAAAATTGAAAAGCTACAATTCATTAAAGGAATATTTACAGAAATGTACAAATGGGCAAAGTTTTACATTTTCATCATGGACACAGATAAGAATTTTCGAAATCGTGGCCTTTACTGCTATCGTCGCAACTGGAACAATAGCAATTTAAAAAAAGCAGTTATTTATATTGAATCCATTTGGTTCGCGTTTTTCATACCGAAAGGGCGTATACAAATGCTTTTTACAACGAATATATATTTCTGACAGACCCTCGTACAAAAATGTCGTTCGCAGAATCTCCCAGTAAACCGTGCAACGAAACGTTGGTACAACCGCATTCCCTGTGAACTGTATCAAATCCAAATAAGCAATAATCCCTTGAAATCATGAAGCTGGTTGGCGATCCAGATCAGCCGAATTATTGCTCGATCCGTGGTCTGATGGTCCCGGAGCAAGGTTCTGCTTCGACGGCAGTTCGGTTCTGGTAACGACGCGATCCGAGTGCGCCGAAACGGGCTCATCATTCGGAATGAGTCAGCGTGTCTACGAGACGAGCAATTAACCGATAGCGTCTTTCGATCGGCGCCCATTGTACGACAATAATCGAATGGATCCGACTAACGAGACACATCGATTCCGAACAGGAAAAAGGTAAAAGAAAAGATCAGCGCGGCTAACTTTTGCACACGCGTGCGCGCAACGACTAGGCTGGTAAACGGCCACGCTAGAAAATTATGGGGCAGAATGAAAATTCCTACGGCTAATTAGAATAATTGCCAGACGGCGTTCTACTGGCGATGAAAACGAAGTCACAATGGAACAATGCAACATGTTGCAAGTAGCTCGCGTATCGCCGTCGCGCGTCGGCCTCGTCGACGACTCTACCCGGTTCTGGAAACTGGAACTCTGCCGTTGCTAACAGTTTCATTTGAATTACACAATACTTAATGGCCCCGATCGTTACCGAACTAAGTTTCCACCGTACGCTATCACCGGGACACACGGACCTCGTTCGAACCGCTCTCGAGCAGATAAACGGAAAATTCGCGCCCGGAGAACGCCCTGCACCAATTAGTATTATCACGCTCCCGTAAACAGGGAACGGCTACAAAATACGACTCGAAAATACGACACCGGGCGGGTCGACGTGTCCCCGCTGGAAAACCCTCCGAAGAATTCTAGGAAGACAATAGACAATAACGGCGAGCGTTTCGCTCATCCCTCGGACATCTCTCCGTACTCTTTACCGAGTTGGAAAGTACGCGAATACCGCAACGATTCCTCCTTTTTCATTTCCGCCAGGCTGCCGCGCACCGCGTGGTACACAACAGTCAGAAAAATATCATGTTATTATGCTCCCTGCCCCGCACATGGTGGCATCCAACGCGTATTTACGAACCAGCTATTTTCTGTGCAGTCACCGTGATGCGCCGTACATGCTCGCAGCGTTTCTACGATTCGATGCATCGTGGTCACGGTTTTGTTCGGTGGCTTCAAAAGTTTCGGCACTTTGTTTGGGTTTCAAAAATTTTAGAGCATTCCGCGTGGGTTGTTTCCGATGATTTAACTACTCGTATCCTAATATCCGCGGAAGTAGAAGCGGTTGGTCGTGGTCAAACGCATTAGACGATTTATATGTAAGCGAGAAAATTTTAGGTTTCCGGCAACAAGTGATTTAATAGAAAATACAGTAATAGTATAACAAATTAAAAAATTATAAACAAGTAGTTACAGTCTTAATAAAAGTTACAAAAGTGTATAAAATGTTTTCTTATGAAAATATACACAAGAATTTTTCAGACATTCAAACAAATATTAATGAAAATTATAAAAATATATAAAAGATTTGTGAGATATCTAAGAACACATGAATGATAAAGTACGGTAAACGGTATCTTAGATTCGGTTTAATTTGAAAATTAAACATTTGAATATTCATATTACTGGAGTTGATTTTAATGAGATCGTTTTAGTGAGACTATTTTAGTGTGACCACTTTAGTAAGACGATTTAGGTGCAATTATGGTTGACCCATTTGGATGAGACCATTTTAGCGAGACCGTTCCAGCGAAACCATTTCGGTGACATCATATTGATTAAATCATAATAGGACCATTCCGCTGGAGCTGTTTCAGTGAGACTATTTTGGTGGTATTATTTTAGTCGAACCACTTAACAGCTAAATTCTCTACACAACCTCCTAGATACTTCAATGATCATCTTGCTTCATATAAATTCCGTGAATAAACTACGAGCTCTGTTGAAATTAGTATCCATAAGTTCAAAGTAGAAATTAAAGCATGAAGTAACAAGAAAGTTAGCCAACCATGCTGAACCGAGACCGAAACGTTATGCAAAGAGTCCAAACTGCTTATTGATAACCAAAGTTTGAAATCCTACGTTGCACCAGCAGTAATAAACGGGTGTAGTCTGTGTGCAAGATTTTGACCTTCGAAAAACGGCTGAACGTCGCTTAGTCAAGTCAGGAGACAGCCTGACGTATGTCGGCGGCGATTCTGACGCGTGAATCGATCGTCGGAACCAGATACAGACCGGAAGACTAATGAAACCACCCACGGAAAGACTAATGGACCACCTCCTGGAAGACAGTGCTGAGGTCCACGAGGGTTACGACAAATCGCCTAATCCTGATAGGTGTACTCAAATCGATTTAAACGTGGTCAAACAACCTCGTACCTACAGGCCATGTGCTACAGACACCAAAACATTTCTCAGATTACGCTATACTATAAAAACAAGCTTTCTATATTATACAATACTGTACAAGCTCTCTGTACTATACTATATAATACAAGCCATCCATACAATACTATATTATACTTTACTACACTGTATTATACAATATTATAATACGTTATACCAACTTTCTATACTGTACTATGTTTAACTACAGTGACTCTTATTAATATTCGGACATTGTGCTATTCAAAAAATTGTTGCTAGTTTCGATCATTTGCAATAGTAAATTTGGAGTTATTGTTTTATAATATAACAGATCATTCATTTTAGTTTGTAATAACATAAATTTTATCTGATTGTTGCACATACTTTTCTTAATACCAAACAGTGAACTAAATTATGTCGCAAAAAAATTCGGACACTTGACAAACTATAACATTTAAACATGAAAATTATTAACATAAATGTTGGATTTTTCATATCTAATTATATATATAAGCAAAAATAATCTCTGTGTTGAGAAACACTTTAGAGTGCCAGGAACGCGGAGTCTGATTATTATGCTTAGCAATGGGTCCCTGGCAGTACCCCGACTCTTAAGGGTCGGGGGGGGGGGGGGGGG
>CM052085.1:12045018-12078847 GCA_028453745.1 Agapostemon virescens
CCAGGAACGCGGAGCCTGATTATTATGCTTAGCAATGGGTCTCTGGCGGTCCCCCCGACCTTTAAGGGTGGGGGGGGGGGGGGGGGGGTGTCATAAACACATTTCAGGCCCAGGCCTTTTTTTTCGGTTCTGGTTTCAAACCTAAGCAACGGTTTTCCGTTGCACATTTTTCCTCAGTCTCGTCCAGAGTATCGAGGTATCAAGAGTTAAAAGAATCCTTCCGAGTCTCTTTAAATAAATTAGTTTTCTTATTGCAATCAAGTGTGTGTTTATTATAATAAAGCCCATATCCCAATAATAAACAATAATTAATATTTCGTTAGATAGCCTTTAGCTTTAATTACGTGATGCAACCGCTTAGGTATATTGTCTATAACTTTCTGTAAGTAACTTAGCAGAATACGTCTCCATTCTTCAATTAATCGTTTTTTCAATTCTTCCTTCGATCTTATCGGCATTGTTCGAATTTTCCTGTCCAAAAAATCCCATACATTTTCAATGGGGTTCAAGTCTGGTGACTGTGGTGGCGGATGTAATACTTTTGGGCAATTATATAAAAGGTATTCTTGAACTATTCTGGGTTTATGTTTGCGATCATTATCTTCATAATTTTTAAATGTGTCTTCTATATCTATTGTGATCGCACTTTTCTTAAGATTTTGTTTTAAAATATGTAGATACTTAAACTTATCTAAAATTTCTTCCATAAAAACCAGTTGTCCAACTCCTTTAGAGGAAATACTCCCCCACACCATAAAACTTCCACCACCGTGCTGTATTGTTGGATTTAAATTTATCTGGTTAATCCTCTTGATTTCGTTTACGCCATACTAATTTTCGTCCATCAATATTAAACAGATTAAATTTACTTTCAGCAGTGAAAATTATATTATTACACCAAGTTTTTTCCTCATGAATATATTGTTTTGCAAAAGCTAATCTTTTTCTGCGATTCGCCTCGTTTATATACGGTTTCGTGCGCGCTACTCTACCATTATATCCATCTGTCTTCAACACCCGACGTATTGTATCTGGATGAACTTTCTTTACTATCTCTTAAAATAATTCAGCACTTAATGTTGGAGCACTTAAACTAGGGTTCTCTTTCATTTTTCTCAAAATAACACGTTTCTCTCGGTCGCCAAGCTTCTGTGATCGGCCTTTCTGAGGAATTGATTCAATTCGATTTTCTTTATTATATCTCCGTATAACATCAGCTCCGATACACTTACTTAATTTTAGAAGATTGCCGATTTCCCGATACGTTTTCCCTTTTTCTCTGTAAAAAATTACTAATTATCGTACGTCAAATGAAGTATTTTTACTTTTTCGTCCCATACTTAGAATTGCTAACTGATCCTAACGGCTTTCGAACAGTAACTGATATCGTGAAGCGTGTTCTTCATCTTGCTCGACATTACGTTTGTAAACAAACGGCAAAGGTGTGTCGTTATTCGCGAAAAATGCGAGAATAAGTTAGGTGTCCGTATATTTTTGCGACGATAAATTTCGACATAATTCAGTTCACTGTTTGGTATTAAGAAAATTATGTGCAACAAACAAATAAAATCTATGTTATTACAAACTACAATGAATGTTGTGTTATATTATAAAACAGTAACTCCAAATTTACTATTGCAAACTATCGAAACAAGCAACAATTTTTTGAATAACACAATGTCCGAATATTAATAAGAGTCACTTTATATACTATCTGAGTTTTCTAAATTATACTGCAGTGTACTATACTGTAAAAGATTTTCAAGTTATACTAAACAATATTTCTTTCTCACAACCACGTTAACATGCTTTCATCGCCAATGTTACACAGTTGCGAACTTCAACCATCACAACCAAGAAGGTCAATCATAGGCACTTTTTCGTAATATAAAGCAAATTGCAACTTTTAATTATTGTGTTCATCTGTACGGTACGCATACTATACTATACTTAATTGTCTGGTCAAAACTTAAACTTCACTGCTCAATTACTACATGATATACCGAAAGACACGATTAAGAAGTTGGTCTCTCAAGTTTCCTCGCTAGTTTTGATCACATGTACCATTAGTTCGTCAGGAAACTCTATTATTCGCATATTCAAGATTCCAAACTTACAAAAACATTTTTTAAAACATTTTTGTAGTACATATTTCAAATAGTAATTAAAATAGTTATTAAACAGTAGTAAAACGTTCACGCTTTAGATACCACAACGCAAATTGATATTAATCATTCTTCTACCGCAAGAAGTACATAAACGATTCTCATGGTTGGTTGTGCACAGAACAGCATTTAGGGACATCCACGGAAGGGATTTCCTTGCTGGGAAATTTTTCACCTAGATTAATGCAATCCAACAACGCCGACTAATAAAACGGAAAAGAAAGAACGCCACAGGTGCGTCCCTTTGCGTTTACCTTGGAGCAACTCCTCCCTGTGCAACCATAACTCAGCTTATTCCGCGGCAACGCTAACTGGTAGCCACCGCCGGGACCAACCTCAGTCGTATTTTAATGCTGCGGTAATTTAATTTCCTCGGTGGGGAATGATTCTGAAATAAGAGAGTTCGCGAGACGGGAAATCGATGGGGATCGATCGCGATATAATTGATACGACGACGGAACCCGTTCCGCCCCTGCAGAAAATTCGATAACCATGGGGGATGAAGGTTGATTCAGGCCAGACGTTTCCATTCAAATCGAGCAGGGTCTCGAGCAGGGGTCGATCTGTTCGGGACGTATCTAGATCGGTTAAAAGTTTCAGAAGCACGCCTCGAAGAAGGAAGAGCTTCTTCTGTTGGAAGTGAACAGGTTATCCAGATTCGAGGGAGACCGTAAGAAAATGAAGATCCTCGAAGGCTGCTTAAACAGCGGAGGGGGGTTGAGTTGAGTACACGTTGCATCTATGTAGAGTTAATATAGTTAACGTAAGGTGGAAGTTAGTCGCCGGTGGAAGCTTCGGTGCAAGCTGGGAGTCCCGTTAAAGAAAACTGATAGAGCCCAACAGCGTAATCTCGGGCCGGATGGAAGACAGAGGGGGTAACGCGAGGCACAGGCATATAGGACGATCGTTTTGGCAGGAAATTATTAATAACTGGCTCTGGGATTAACATTACGATAATAATTATCCCGTACCCTCGAGAACGAGGCTACATCGTGTTTCAGGATGTTGCACGACTATTTCAATCAATGGTTAGCATTACCATTGCTATTTCGATCTGTATTTAACAATTGGTAACCCATTACTATGGCCTACATTACCAATAAGCTTTACACATTATAGTAGTATTTATCAGGGCTACCTTGCTGCCCTTCGTTCTCATTCTGCGCTCATTTCACTAATAAGTAATAAATAATAATTCGCTCGAAACTCATTCGTTCTCAGTTTGCTCCTACGGCATCTTAAATATTGGAATTTTAGTTCTCATTATGATCATTGTACAACTGTGTATACTTAGTTAATTATATTGTAGGATCTCAAGAAAAAAGGGGGAACCCGGCTAAGGATCGAAACCGGCACTTTCTGGTGGTAGCAGATCGATTACCGCATTGACCTACGAAGCCCTTTCCCTTTTTCCTAGACACCTAATTAACCAGGTAATTAACAAGATACAGATTTATTAGACTCTGTTCAGAGTCTACGTCGCGTGTCTGACACGATGTTGTAATGCAAAGGATTAAGAGATACGCTTAGCAGTTGCTGTATCACCTGAGCAACCATAAAAGCGCAAAAGGCTCGATATCGTTTATGAACGAGTGGGTTAAAGAAAGCTAATAGAATCGAATAGCGTAATCTCGAGCCTGAATGGAGAGCAGAGTGTAACGCGCGGCGCCAGCGTAGAAGGCGATCGTTCCAGCGAGATAATTATTTGGAGCAAGGCTGTAGGATTAAATTACGATAATAATTGTCCCGTGCCTTCGGGAACGAGAGCAGGACCCTGTTTCTAGAAGTGACGCGGGACCCAGCGCAGTAACATTAATCAGAAACAATTCGTTTCAGCCCCCGATAAAGTCGAACCACCCTCTAATCAAGAACGGGAACAAGCCAGCCTTTGCCTCCAACCGCCCCGCCCCGCCCCGGCGCTAACGAGTTTATCGGGAAACACGTAAGGCGGTCAATCTAATTAATTAGGCGGAACAATTTCCCACGGATATAAGGAGAGAGGTCCAAGGGACCACAATGTGTGTACGCGGGCGGCCAGACGACGACGTCAGCCGGTCTTCTCGACCGGCAAACCACGTGTACACACGCGCCTGATACTGGTCGATAAATTATTCAGCAGCAGGACGAGCCGGCGACAGGCGTCGTGAGCTAATTAACCTCGTTATCGCGTGCGCACGATGGACCAGCCGTCCACTGATCAGACGTGTCCTTCTGTAGCTCAACTGGTTTGATCTTCCGCACCGAGAACCCTTTGTGGCCCTGCGCACAAATACCAGTCGATAATATTGAGGAATCCATGGCTGCGCTATTGTTCGTTAATACGATTAATGGTTGATCTTTCTCTGCGTTGCGATATGTTTTTGTTTGCGGGAATCGAGCAGATTCGACGCAGCTTCGAAATATCTGATACGGAATAGCGACGGATTGGAGATGCGAGTCCTTGCGTTTCTCCTGGTGGAACTGCTGGTCGAACCAGAAAGTCTTTTATATATTTTATACGATGTAGCACTGTAGACAGGATGTCTAACAAATTTAGAGAGGATATGTTCGATAATAACGGTAGCGATGATTTCCAATCGGAAAATCAAGGATGTTAAAACCAATCACCTGAATAACTTGGCTGCTATTGGTTATAGGAAAAATGTACCAGGCCGAAATCATTTGGTATCGAGGGGCTGGACATTCGATGTTGCTAGTTTTTGATAGGTGGAGGCGTCAAGGAGATACGAAGGTCATCCGTGTTTCTTTAAATGGAATAATATGTTTGTTACTTACGTTCTGATAGAGTATTTCAAGAACAATACAATGACCTATTGGAAAGATCATTCCTGGTCTAGGTTAAGCCAATTTTGATGGAAAACAATTTACTTTAATTTAGTAACTTATTCAATGAATCGTTTAAAGAAGTAGGAAAATTAATTTGCCAATGATTATATGAACGAATTCATTTAGAAAATATTCTTCGTTTCGTATTTTTCGAAATGCAAACATATAGTTAATAATTTGTCGAAGTTTCATTTCATGCGGAATGATATTTCGCAATTTAAAAAATATTTGAGATAAAAATATTTACGTGCTCGACAGCCATCACATCCAGCATGATTAAAAGTGAACTTTCGAGATGAATGATTAAACAATTTTAAATGATACTTTCCGTAATACATGGGATGAAAAGTTGTTAAACAACTTTCACCCGATCCCCAGCTTGTAAAATGCAGCCGTGTAACCTTCAAAATCAATACCAAAGTCGATATTTAAAAGTTTCACGACCAATTGCAATTTAACACAAATGTTATTCGCGCATTACCTACTAGTTTTATTGCCCTGCAGTCGGCATCGGGCCGCAAGGTGAACCTTGAACGCGGCCATCGAAGGTTGTCGCGGACTTGTAGTGCACAATGTGACTATAAAACAGCTGCAAAACACTTGCACTTATCCCTCAAATTTTTCCGTGACATCGGCAACTTAAAAAAATCTTCCTCGTTCATCGTGGAAGGATGTTCAAGGAAGATCCTCCTCCTTCGGGTCGAATTATCGAATCTTGAGATGCGTGTTTAAATTTTCGCGTATCTAACGACGAGAATGGAGAAGGACACAGACTTTGGAAAAATCAACCAAAATATTTCTGACTATTCAATTATACTGATCGTGTCTATGATTATCGAGTTGCACTGATCGTTTCGAGGTATACAAATGTCCTAGCTTGTTGCTCCAGTACGTCTAGCCCGCGATTTTAAAGTTCGTTGCTATGAAAGACGTAAAACTTTCGAGTCTCGAGGTACATCAAACGTTTCGAGGTGTAAACTTAAAATCCTAGTCGAATGAGCACACCTGTCGTCGCTTGGTATCGTGAAACCGTAAAATGATCGATCCTCGCAAAATTACACTTTCGTGCACTCATTTTCCTAAGGGAATAAATTTGAACTGACCGTCCCGAAATTAATTTGGCGGACAGTTAAAGGAAGGTGCAAAGCATGCGGGGTGGGGCTTCGAAATCGAGAATCGCACGCATTTGGAGTTTTACAAACGCAACGAGACGGACGATTTTACAATCCCGTGTGACGGATTTCACCGTGACACCCCAAACCTGCTTAATTTTCAGGCGAGGCGATACCGTTCAAACGAGGAATCGTCGATGAAACGCATGATTCGATCCGCAATGAACCCGCCGCCCTTCGTCGAGCGGGTTTCCGTGCTAATGGTCTGCTCAACGATCATGAACAACGGGGATCATTAACGTGTATCTCGCGGGTGTAGAGTCATCGGACCCGATGAACCTCGATTATTACGAAGGGCATGCGGAAGAAGGGGTGAGTAGAAGAGGAGGACGAGACTGTAAACGTAGGTGTCTTCCATTAGCTCGATGGTGTCCGCTCGCGTTACGTCGCTGGCAGCAGCAGCGTGTCCCGTCAGGACGGCCGAAATAACGAGGTTAATTAGTCCACCGTCGAGGAAGGTCTACTCGAAATCCTTCTATTACCGGCGTCAGCTGCGAATCCTATTATACCGTTGCACGGTAGTCCCGCGATTCGTCCTTCGTCCTTCCTATATCCCTCGAATCGCCGACAATTAGATCACTTACCGTCGGAATATTCCGTCGACGCGCTGGTCAGAGGGCCGTCGTGCTTGGATAAACGGTCACGTCTGGTCGCGTGTAAATTCGGTAACGAATTTAATTAGCGACTCGAGAACGTTTCACCTTGTAGATCCCTCCGCCCTGCGTCCTCCGATATCCCGTGACGCACGATCGCGAGCAGATTCGCTGTCAAACTTGTGTACCGTCCGGCACAAAATTAAGTAGACATATTGTGAAAACTGATCGTTTTGTTTAAATTGTAGTTGTTCACACTTTGGTATGATTGAATTCTGTCTGAGTCTCCTCGGGTTTTTGTCCGTCGTCACCTCAATTTAGTTTGAGGTGGAAGAAATTGTAGTTGAATGGAATAGAATGTGTAGTTGAATTAACGTTAGGTTATATTAGACAAATTTATTATAAAATATAAGAGAGAACAGTGTTCGGCGTCTTGACAGGGCTCGACAACGATAGCGAACCGTAGTCTGACGTCCGTCTCACAGCAGTTGTAAATTGTCGTGAGTAATAAGAGAGGCGTAAAGAAACAACCGATACACAGCTTGAGTTACACTTATGGACTTTTTTAATAATATATTTACACTCCTGACTAGACCGTTACACTATGTTCAAATGTTGCCTGTAACTTAGTAAAACTGATTTTAAACTATGGATAACCAGCGTCGCAATGCGTGGTTGAATCAAAACAGCGCTTATCGCGTAAACGTAAAACAGCAGCGCGAGCCTCGCGCTGCACAAGTATTTATATTCATTTCTTGATGGGGTGGAAACATCCACCACCAATGAGCACGTACAAATTTATCGCGTGGTCTTAGCATGCCGCCCACCCTGCACTGGTGGGGCGAACCTAGCACCGAATTTTCTACAAGACGGTACATCTCAGGTACCGTCTCGAGGATGGTCGCGCGCTCGCTGATTTTCACTAAGACGGTACTGTCCCAGGTATCGTCCCGAGGGTGGCCGCGCGCTCGCTGTGTCCGGTGATGCACATCTGGAGGTTTATGGTACGGCAATTGCTATTGAGTATGAAGTCGGCGACTCGGCCGCGCACGTGTCCGCCGAGGACAACCCTAATAAATGTGCCTTTCGAATTTTGGTAAATACTGCCTAGCACATCTGGCAGTCACTTGAATAGGTCCTCAAAAATAGCGGAACGTCGGCGCTCGTACCATAAACATCTTCGTTAATTAACGTATTCTTAAGACGTTGTCGCGTCTTAACAAACAGAGAGTTAAATTGTTTGCGTGCCTCGTGTAGAAGCTATTTCAGTAGAACTTCCAAAGAAGTTATTTCATAAAAATAAAGAAAGATAATAAATACAAAAAAGATTTTCTAAAGAAGTTGTTTCATTGTAAATGAAATGTAGTAGAAAATATAGAAAATACTTAACAGATAAATAGAAAGAAGATGCTCGTCGAATAACGCTTTAAGACATAAAACGACAGTGTCACAATGAAGCTTTTATTTTCTTGGCAAAAATAAAAGCGTCAGTTATATCACTTAAAATATGGTCAACGACGAAAACCGTGGAAGCTGCGAGTTTGGAAAATAGAAAATAAAAATTCGTGAAAAGACAGGGTCGAGGTTCGTCGTGTCCAGGAACGCGAAAGTCAACGTGCAGCGAGTCGCGTATTTAAACAGAAGTTGACCCGAGTTGTCCAGGGAACAGGATTTTCAAACTAACATTCCAGTTCTTCGTAAAACAGCCGATGTCGCGGAACGAGAACACGCGGACGTCTGTCGCTTTTCTCCGGAATAACCCAAACACCGTCACGGTGGTGGTCAGTCTGTACGAACGCTTCCGCTATCATTCCCATGCAGCCTCCGCTTCCTCGTTAAAGCGACACGTTTCCTCGTCTTTACAGCTCGCGAGAAAGCTTCTGCGGCCGGCGAACTAGCCCGATAGCGCACAGACCAAACGAAAATTTTGCTCGGATAATTGATCGGACGAGTAAGTCGAGATGGGATTGCCCTAACCTCTGGCTTATCGTCTTTCGAAACGAATCGCGATGATTCGATTGACTTCACGAGTTTCGGACCCCGTTGATCGAAACTTTCGTCCGGTAAGAATCACGGATACACTCTACAGCTGAATACGTAGTTACTCTGCTCGATTGGATCGAGCGATCTTTGATTGAATTTAAGAACGTGTTTATACAATCTTTTGGATAGGAACTTGAAATGTTTTTCTAGAAGGAATTCTAGACCGTCTGCTTGTGCTATAGGATAATTCGATATTTTATCGTAAGTGAAGTTCGAAGAAATTTGAAATGGAAGATAACCGAGACAATTTTTTCCTTTGCCAATTCGAGATTTAATACTTCGTTTTTGAGATATCGACGAAGAACAGGGACCAATTGGAGCGCGGATGTAGCGGACGTATTTCCGTATGGTTAATTGGAATTGTTGTTGAGGTGGAATCTTGAGAGTTCTTTAATAACTCGAAAACGGAGCGTCACATTATTAATTGATAATGGAAAGAAGTGTTTTGAATCATCTCGAGAATCTCCCATTTTTCTAATTTTTTTAAACATTTCGGAATACGCTATACAGAGTGGTTGGTAACTGGTGATACAAGCGAAAAGGGGGTGATTCTACATGAAAAAATAAGTCGAAAATATAGAATAAAAATTTTTCGTTTGAGGCTTTGTTTTCGAGAGAATCGACTTTGAATTTTCGCAAAGTACGCGTGCACTTGATCATGTCTCGTTATAACGGATCTCACTGTAGATCGTTGTCTCGATGGGACACGTAAATTACGAAGTAATCACAAAGTTTATTATTACAAAAATTGCTGAAAATGTTGCCCATTCTGCCGAACACATACTTCTGCTCTTCTAATTAAATTTCTATGAACACTTTCTAACGTATTCGATTGTTTTAAAGGATAAAAATTTAAAATTCAAAGTCAATTTTCTCGAAAACAAAGCCTCAAACGAAAAATTTTTATTTTATATTTTCGACTTATTTTTTCATGTAGAATCACCCCCTTTTCGCTTGTACCACCAGTTACCAACCACCCTGTATACTGTAAACATTAATTTAATAATTATTATTCTTGTTGTTAGTGCTCTGAAAGTTTCAGGAAATTAATGAAATTTATTTAATGGAACACAAACTGCTGCGTTACAATTTATTACATTAAATACTGTTTTCCTCTTAGATCTAACAAAATCTAATAACTAACTCAGTAACAGTCATTTAAAACGTTGGGAAGTACTTTCTGATCAACTTCCTTAAACCACATTTTTAATTTTACTGCGATTTTACAATTATAATGCAATCATCTAATTAAACAGAAATAAATTGTTTCAGTGAAATTTGCGGATTTTCCAGATATTAATTTATGTACAGGGTGGACTGGTATTATAATTGAAAAAAGTTAATTTGAACTTCAATTTCTACAATGTGTTTGAAACTTCTGCCGTTTTTAATTAAATCTTTATTTCATGAGTGTCAATCTTCGTTAGCTTTCCAAAACACGCAGCGTAACTGGAATTGAAATTTGGGAACCTTCGAAAACCACAATAGGTACAATCCATCATTTACAGCATGTCGATTCCCCTTGACAAATAATTTCCCTCCGGTTTATAATGCATTTTTATATCATTCACAATATGTCCATTCCTTCTGGCAATTACTTTTCCTCTGATTTATGTATGGATTTTTATTTTCTCGACAACCATTTTTACGCAATATTAACATGTCATCCGTGCCAGTGACATTTATAAGTTTATCGTGTTCCCATTTTAACAATAATAAGTACTCCAAAGCTATTATATTATTTGCTTTCTGTATTTCACCTGCGTTATTTGTATATGATTTTTTAGTTTCTGCTTATTCATTCTCTTGTCCAATGATATTTTATTTTTTAAGAATGAAGTAAAAGAAACCCAAAATGGTGGAAACATTAGAAGAATTTAAACTGATGCGTTATTTTCACTTTCGTATTCCTATTAAAAGGTAGAACATTTTTACCTTGCTCGGAGATACGCGGTCTAAAAATATACTAGACACGTCGCAGTTCCAGAATGAATAATAAAATAGTAAAAGCAACGATGACAGAAACACCGCATTAAATAGGGAACGAGAAAATCTTTGAACGAAGTAAAAACGGATGAAAAATACCGTAGAGCGATCATTTCATTCCCGAGAAAATGATGTTCGAATGTCCTCATTCGTTCTTCGAGCAGGGAAAAGTAGAAACGGTCAGCCACGAGCAGACACGTTCTCCGATCTCCGTTCAATATCACGCGTGACCAGCAAACGTTCAAATTCTATTATCTCGTGAACGAAGCCTTCACGCGAATGTTGTTCTACCTTTTCGACTGATTTTTGCATGCAAAATATAACCAGCTGCCGATTGCAACTGCCCGACCACGCTGCATATAATTTTCTTTTAAAACGGAAATCCCGTGAATTCGAGATTCGCCACGGGAATAACGTTTCGCGGATATGAAAATCAGAGATGCGTGCATAAAGCGAAATTTACGCGGCACCGAGTCAGATTACGCGTGAAACGAACTGTCCGGGGAATATTAAATCAAACGTGAAAAATATTCGTCATCGGTTTCGATCGAGAAAACAACAACGAACGGGTTGCGAGAGTGATTCGCAACAGGCTCGCAAAAAATGTTTCCTCGATACGAACATTTACAGAACAGTTGCTGATATCGTTTCAGTTAACACGTTCAGTGGCGCACCAATACCTAAAAAGTCACGCAGCAATAATAACCTAAACCTACCACAGCGCATTAAATGATCCTTTTCAAATTTTTTATTTTATAATTATTGAAGTTATAAAATTGCCTCCACAGGTGTCGACATGTGTCTAGACTTTAATGTGTCTGCACTGACATTTTTGAGATATTTGTGTGCATGCTTGGGCCTAAGAATTAGTTACAAACTTAGGTCTACATAATGATAATCGACGAGGGATCTTCGTGCAACGTTTTACGAAGCTTCGTAGGAAACCGAAATCACGAAGTCAGTGAGTTTTGCAAAATTTTAGGGCGAATACACATTTGATTTTTGGTACCTTGAACTTGTACAGTTCGCGCACATCGTTCGCGAGAATATAGACGCAAAGAACTTTGTACTTGTGAACATAGTGAGAACACTTTGAACTTTGTACCAACACATATTGAACTTGGACTTTCGAACTTTGAACTTTGTACTAGTGCATACTGAACTCGGACTTTTAGAGCTTTTAACTTTTAAATCTTTAAACCTTTGGAACAATAGATGTAGATTTGCGAAAAAGAAAGACATCACATTTGTATTTGTTAAACTTTGTTTAAAATCCTCGGCTCTAGACTGACTCGTCATAATATGGCAAAGGGTTAAAGCCTTCATAATGCATTTCTTAACAATACGATTCTAGTGCATGCGATGCGAATGCATAAAAATTGTAATCTAGTATAATAAATATTACTTTGCAATTCATCATTTAAGCGACTAGCGTACGTTAGGTTAATCTCTTGAAGATCTGTTTTCAGGAATCGACTGAGTTATCAATTTGTATCTGCGGTAACGAAACACCTGACACGATGAAGCTCCTGCACAACTATTACCAAGGAGTGGTCCCTCGATTAAAGTTCTTGTAGTGGCACGATATCGGGGGAACGCCGAAATGGCGCGCGACAGTCGTGACTTGGGAAGTAATTAGAGGATAATTGTGACTGGATCGCAATCAACACCGGATATGCAGGAAATCCGTTTAATTGGTCACGTGCCTTCGGAAATCCAAAGTCTGTCTGCATCTGTCACGAAACAATTGCACTGTGCCACGTGGATTTCCTCTTTCGGATAGAGTTATGTTATTCGTGGAACTGGACAAGTTAGAAACCATCTTTACCCAATATTCATCCGAGATAATGAAACTCGATGGAAGCTGTCCCAATTCCACCTTCGACATCACTATGCAGCCTACTCCAACTAACATCTTCGATTGATACTGCGCGTTCGTCGTAATCCTTTAGAATCATCGGATCGCGGATATTTATGTAAAATACGACATTATTTCCATAAAGTATAAAATAAAACAGGGAGCAAGTAGAAATTTCCTTTCTTAATAATAGATTGACGGAGCACTAAAAGCAACGATTTTACAGTACTTTATAAAAATAATGAGAATGTAGTTATCCAAATTCTTAACCATTTTTTAAATATGAAATAAACAAAGAAATAAATCTGTTGATTCTTTTCTCATTGCTATGCATCTTTACAATCTCAATAATCGTAAATAAAAAGTATTAGGACACGTGAAAATTACCTTTCGTTCATTAAAATTACGTTTATACAAACTTTTCGAGTCGAAGGTTGTTTGAAGATCATAAAATAACACTAGTGACCTCGTGTCAACGTAAACAACAATATACAGTGACATTTTAAAAGCTCAAGGTAACCTTGACTTGTTTACGCGTAATACATTTGTAAGATTTCAGAATACATGGACCAGCAAATATTGATAAAATGCTGTCTGAAACATATTTCAATTGCACGGTTACGGCCTGTATACTGACGTTCTTCCTTCCTGACACACGGTTCCATCAAACAACAACTTCTCTGCAATACGAAACTAATGGCTGTACAGAGCAAGCCATCCCAAAATAAACGCAGCCCATGCTTAACCCACTCAACGATCTAACGATCAATTATCTCGAACAGCTCCGAGCACTCGATTTCCATCCGTCAAAAACCCTAAATTCGCCGGGAATATCCGCGGCCGAATAATCGTGAAATCACACCGAGTTATCGAGTGTTGATTGACAAAGAGGCAGCCGTGCGCTGTTTAACGCACGAGTGCCAGTTCGTCAAGGCAAACTCGACCGCGGACATCTTAATAGGAAGCGGATGGCGGATCGGATCGAGTCCAATGGGCTCGATTAATGGAATCGGCGCTTGCATCGGTCGCTCGTGATTCGATCGGCAATTCTCGCGACGGGGGTCGTCGGCGCATAATGCGACAACGTGTGCAACGGCAACGGGCATCGGACGGACGGTCGAAATTCCGGTGACTCGACGTCGGTAATCGCGTCAAGAGCGTCGTGTTTTATGCGCCGCGACAGAAACGGGACGGCGAGCCGTGTCGGCGACGAATCGAGCCACGAGCTGCGAGATAGGATTACGTTACGGTTCGTCGGCCCCGAACACCCGGATGCGGAAGCTGCTGCGACCCGGCCGTCACCGTAATCTATGTTCCAACGAACTTAATCTGGACGCGTGGAAAATTGACAAGAGAGAGATAGATAGATAGATAGATAGATAGATAGAGAAACAGAGAGAGAGAGAGAGAGAGAGACCGCGCCGCGATTCGAACACCGATTTGACCCCGATCGACGGAAACGATCATCCGTTACCCGCGACGAATAATTACGAGCCCCGGCCCCATGAATTGCGAGCAGGTTTATTTCATATCGCTACACAGTGCGATATTTTCATGATCCGGCAGGGCGAAAACGAGGTATCCAAGACATATCTATCCTCGCTGGTTTTGCAGTTAATTAGGTTAATTCAAAGGTGAAGTGATCAGAATATATTGAACATATTGCAATTATATATCTATACAGGTAGCCCTCCTACAACACGGCATCTTATAACACGGTTTTGCTCTAACACGATAAGAAAATTGCAAAAACCTTTGTACAACACTGTACTTCTACAGCCGTGGCGAGGCTTGCCATCTTAAAGATACAAAAATTGGTGGCATATTAGAACTTGCTAAATCAATCGGGGACGAAGGTTTTGTGGATATGGCTATTAACCCCTTGACTACTTGTTAAGACAAGGAAGTCTAAACATATTAGACCCGCGCTCCCACTATTCTTAACGCTCCAAACAAAGGACGAAAATTCAGCACCGCCATTCGCCAATACTTGGCCACCGAAAGTAGTATATAAGCGGCCAATGTATGCATACAAATCAGATTCGATCAAACAGCTCATGCTGAAACTTGTACAGTACAGAAACGCAGAATAAACTTCAACCAAAGCCTACAAGTTGATCGTCTCTCGCGAGTTCAGAGTCATTCAGTCCCACACCAGTGGGTGGTACTTCGAAGTCAGTAGGCACCAAGTGCAATATTCAGAGGATTTCGTTCAATACAGTGAGCGAAGCCTTAACACTACTGCAGACTTTGTTACGCATCGGCCGTATCATACGGCAGAAATTGAGTTATGATGAGCGCCGGGATCGGCGAACTTTTGGGTGGGGATGCATTTTTGTGAAAACACATTTCAATATGTCAAAACACTGAATTTCTTATTTTGAATTTCTGAATTTAAAACGAATTATTTATTTCTTTGAACCGAGTGAGTATAAATATTAGGAATTTAATATTAACGTAAAGTATTTCACACGATATTTTCACAAGCCAGACTATGTCGAGCGCCTATAGGCACCCTCAGTGTCAGAAACGCAAAATTTCTGAGCGCCTATAGGCGTCCACAGTAGGCAAGAGGTTAAGGACGTTCAAGATTTATTAATGGAAGAAGAAGTTGACAAAGCGGATTTGATAGAAATGTCATCCAAAGCTGTAAATCAAATCGATTCTGTGGACACTAGCACCGATGCAGATTGTACAGTTAATAATTTTAATATTAAAAAATTACAAGAAGGCCTAAGCTTAGCTGAAAATCTCGAGTCATTTTTCTTGAATGCAGACCCTTCCGCTGAAAGAAGCCGAAATTTACAATGACCTGGTAAGAACCAGCAAGCAAAGTAAAATTACAGATTTTTTAAAGAGGGAAGAAGGTGCAAGAACTTTAAATGAAGAAAAAAGTTCTGAAAGTGAAAGCGATATCATTCCACTGAAAAAACGTTCTCGGATGATTATATGAGCAGTGACAACGAAGAAATTTATTAAAGTTGCGTTAAATTAAAATAATATTTTTTGTTTTTTTTTGTTCTGTGTTGTACATATGTTTATATTTTTAATAAGAATTAAGTTGTTTATGTTGAATTAAAAAAAAAATTTGTTTTTAATATATTTTCGGAAAGTAAATGTTTCACACAACACGGCATTTTCTAGGAACTTATCTACCGTGTTATAGGAAGGTTATCTGTATATATAAGAAAATATAAAAGAAAAAAATATAATTAGGATTTGCAACGATCCTGAATATCGCTTCTCGTTGTTATGTCTTTGGAGCATAAGCCGTGTCCTTTTGGAAGAATTGCTACAACGTTTCACAAGCATGCTGCTAGCTTCATCAGGGGTCAAGTGGGATACTAATACATGCTTTGTGGTCCACCACTGATAAAGTGGAATTTGCTCATGTTCTGGATCACTGATTACCAATGAGTATGTTTCGAATTAAGCTGAGCAGTTTGAAAAACCGAAAGGAAAGAGATCAAGATTATAAATTATTATAACTGTGTATTATACTGAGTACGTGCATACATTTTATAAAATAGTTATTACAAAATTAGGAACGTTTAAATAGGGTGTAAACAAAGCTGTTCATTCTAAGGGTGAATGTAGATGTCTGAGTTTGTGAACAATTGTAAGCGAAACTCGTCGCAAAGTGGTTTATAACCGTGAAGATTATTGTTAAAAATATCACCTGTTTCTAGAGGAAATGTTTAACTCTTAGCGCTCCACTGACGCCTGTGAGGCGACAATTGTTATACTATTGTTCAAAAATATTTTGACGTCGCTATGTTTGAATTTAAGAAACCGGTAAAAATCACGAGAGGAAATGAATCATGAACAGTGGAAACTATTGTAGGTCAAAAAATGTCTCGAATTTTGGAATGAAAATTGCTTGGAGTGAAAAGAGTTAAAAGTAACCATACGTCGCAAACAAATAGTTATTAAGGTATAAACCACGAGGTTTCCACAAAGTTTAACTGTGTGCAATTTCATGTGTAGACGAAAGCCCGCCACTACATTCTATCTAACCGTGTGGCTGAGGCAGAACATAATCGTGTGGGTAGTTTAGTCTGTGGAGTCTAAAGTATTCCCTTTCAAAACCTCATATTGGCCAAGACTCCGCCATAAACTCTTCGAAGGCTAAGAGTCGCCTCAGCATCAGCCCTCGAGACTTTACTCAACCGTTAATACCTGAACAATCTTTTTTTATTCGTGGACTTAGTCTGACTACTCTTACCGAGTTGCTTCATTCTACGATAAATAAAAATAATAGCACAATTATTACTGTTAAACATCAGAATATAAACAATCCGCGAATTTTTATACAAGATAAAAGTGTTCTGCATCGATTTTGAGAAGCAAAAAATAAGTGAAAATCCATTTTCCACATTTACCCCTTGCACTATATTATATTTGAAATTTTAATTTATTCAATAACCTTTTATAATATTAGAATGAAGTTTTTGATAACTAAATTATAATTTTTCTGAAAGATATGATGCATATACTTTAACTTTTATAATTTGCTTTAATAATTAATAATAAAATTGAGTGTGCTCAAGCCACTATAGTGGCGCATCGTGCCTAAGAGGTTAATAAACTTCCCTTAAATCTTCTTAATTAGAACACTGAATTTACTATCACCAATCACATGACCCGTTTCAGACTTTTATATTCCACAATTACTGTAATTATGGTATGAAGATGCTTACAGAAGAATTTATTCAATAGACTTTTTATTTACGTATTCAGAACCATGTAAACGTGGTATATTTACTTTATGCAAATGACTTCAGGAAAACTTTTCTGTTCTGCTTCTACATGCTCCATAACACCAACGTTTATCATTGATAAAAGATAAGTCCTGTCCTACTGCCCTGGAAAAATGGCAGTTTTTACAAATAAATATTCTGAGTCACGTATATGTAGTAGATCTACTTTATGCAAATAACTTGAGTTTACTCAAGTATGTAAGAGAATTGTGTGTAATATGGCGCGTGCAGCGAGCACCGTGCATACAGTGTAACATACATTGTAAAACATAGGCAATGCGGCGGAACTACTTTTAAAATTTTGTAATTATAAATTATAAATATAATAAATATAGACCTTTGAGCTGCACTGTCATCGGAGACACTTTTTCCACACGACACATGGCAATCAAGGCATGGACAAGTGTTCATTATAATAAAAATCGTTATTTATAGTCATAATAAATGTATATATGTAAAGAGAATATACTCTCTTTAGATTAAGTGCCCCGCGCATCTATGACACCCGTAAGACATCTTATCGGATAATCGATTAATCAAAATCGAAGAGGTAGAAAAGGACAGAGAAAATACAGAGGGAGAATAGAAACATAACCTCCAGAGAGTACGTGATAAAAACAACACAAAAATAATTAGTTATAAACAATATAGGTGATCCAAACAGCATTGTAAAAGAGAGACGAATAATTAACCTTAATTGTCGTTTCTCTTGTTTACAGAGAAACTAATTTGGTTGCTTTATTCGAATAACCCCGAAATTAATTATAAAACATATTATATATATATATATAATACAGTATATAATATAGTTATAATAAAAGTCTTGCTATTTTTACACGACATTACATACTAGCCACTTTTAATGCTCGGTAGTTTCATTGTTAACGATGATACAGGCAAATGCAATGATCAGACTCGTCATACGAGTTGTTTAATCTTCGGAAGGCGGAACATTCTTACTGTTGCGACGGCAACACCGAAGGTTGTCCGTGCCTAACCCCGCAGTCAGAATTTTGTAAAGACATACAATAAAAGGGCAGGTAGAAGGCGCGACTCACGACCGCGCCGAACACGGACAATTTTGACTCCGACGAACGGACCCCACGTGCGACGCACGTGAACAGACCCACGTGCAACGCACGTGAAGACCAGTGGACAAACCCTGCAATAAACGACGTTAATCCCTTATCGACACCATTTCCTAGTCCTTCCGAGACACTCCGTCAAGCACCAACAATTTCCCACTCCTTCAGATATACCCCCACAAGCACGCTCTTTCCATCATTCCTACAACCAATTAAAAAACGCTAAATTCCTCCACCAAAAACTACCCTCAACCAATGACGACAAAACCGAGGTGACAACGGACAGAACGCGACAAGAATCGACAGATACAGAAGAGAACACAGAGATAACACGAAGATACAAACTAGATCTCAGAGACAACACGAACAAGAAATCGCAAACAGACGAATACAGACATCACGAACAGAACAGAAATCGCGACACTGTACAAAGTAAAAATAAAGAAAACCGCAACCAAATACTATCGTGTAATTATTACGCGAACAAAGGTGCTCAGTGACGATACCGTACACTGAGAAGAAGGTATCACCGACGTGACACCTTCGCATACAACACTTACTGTTGCGGTCTGTGATGGATTTTTCAATCCGTCATACTTTGGTCGTTTGCACGTGGCGTGCCGACTAATTTTAATGATTAACTACCTTTTCGAAGGACCACCTTCCCTGTGTAGGAAGGACTATATATAACAATGTTCACGAGGTTTGAAGTACTGACTGAGGCTATCGTGATGTACAAGTACGATGTATAACACGAAACGTGACAAGATCGCGTCTCTCTAAGTATCTATGTATCTAAGTGCGTTTTTTCTATGTAACTCTTTTATATAATGTATCTAACTATTTTTGTATCCAACTGCCTATGTACAATGTATCTAAATGTCTAAGTATCCAACTGCCCTGAGACAGCCGCGAATTCGCCCTGATAAAGGCTTGTCCCTACTCTTTCCGTTGATCATCCCTTCTCTCAGAAGAAGTCGATGGACCAACGAAAGTCTATGAATATTTGCTGGACCCTACGATTCGTTGGAAGGGCTGTACAAGTGAAAACAATCGGGGGTAGATAGTGGGGATACTGGAGGCATTTCCAGGGGTGACCAAATTTGCCGAACCAGGAAGTACACCCACATCTGTAAACAATTTAGGCCAAGTGATGGAACAAACCGATCGTCTCAAAAAGTGTAGTTAAAGTGGTCACTTGTACCGCCTTCGACGTTTTATGACCTAAGGGTTGCTCGAGTCGAAAAAGGTGCAGCCCCTGTACCTTGGGTCGGCCGGCAATGATTGCCAGATGTGGCGGTGACAGGCCCACACCGTAGCCTTAAGAATCTAAAATCAAAGAACCTAGGCCTAGGGTAACAATAGCGACCTCCTCTCATAAAGTTCGCCCAGCACTTACCCTTCCACTTACAATTTTGTAATTGATGATGTTTAAGATCAATGCTGGCATTATCGCTTTTTTAGAGTAGATTTTTGGTAGTACTCCTTGCAGACACAGTAGACTTCCTGCTGATCGCAACGCAGGTCATAAAAACGCATATTATACATTTTCATTACGAGTTGAAATAAAAATGTTTTAAGAAAATGTCTTTTTTCCTTTGTCATGTAATTTTTACCAATTAGATTTCATAATTATTTTTGCATATCATTTAATAAATAAATGCTTCTGGTTGCTTTAGAAAAGTCAAAGTTATTTAGATGTAAAAAGTGTCCGAATACTTTTGTAAGTTACTGTATGTCCTTGCCGCGCCATATTCGAACCTTTCCATGGCCATATCATCCCTAAAAAATCTTACCCTTGCAATTCCTAAACCCTCCATTGCACAAGATAAAATCTATGTATACAGATTTTCTCCCAAAACAGTTAGTACAGTAAGGCTATAGTAACACTATAGTAACAAATAGTAACAGGCAGCAATAACAGGAGAGAGTGTTTCTTCTTGAACGAATACTCAACAAGTTCTCTATATCGAACTGTTCCCGCCATTTGTATCATGAGATTCGTTTATAAAAAAATAAAGAGTAGCTTAAAACAAAACGGGCCGTGTAAAATTCACCACTCGGGACAACAAGCCTCACATTTTTGGGAAACTCTCTCGCTGTGTCGTGGCACCGTAACGGCACTTTAAATTTAATCCACTCGTTTCCCTCGTAAACGCATAAAATCGCGGTTTCATCGTGCCGCGTTTCACAGTAGCATTAACGGAGATAAAGGGTTAAAACACGGTGACGGTATACTTGAAGTCATGCCGTCCGGCAATTTTTACAACCCCCTAGCTGTAATAAAGACCCCCGAGTTCTCACTTGCCAGTTTCCAATTCCACTCTCAAGTTCATACAATATTCAACTGCCTAGTCCCCAGCGAGCTGTTACCTCCTGCCCATGTCAGTGTACAACAATAGTCGAGCCAAGTTTACAGTGTTTTCCTTTTCTGTAAGTCGGGCCTCGAGCTTCGGGTCAAAGGGCGTTCTAAGATTGTTTTCAGGATGTGCTATGGAATTCTTTTTTTTCCTGTTGTAGACGCGTGGTATATCTTCGCGGAAGTTCGCAGAATAGTTTGGCTGCGTTTAGAACGTGTTCCAGAGTTTTTGTAGGCTAATGTTGTCAAAACTGTGGTAATTAATCGCAGAGGAAGCGGGTTATAGCGCTTTAGTACGAGAGGATAACTTTGGACTTTGGAGTTAGCGATTCGGTATGTAAGGGGTGCGAATTTCAGCCCTTAGAGCGAAGCGAAGCGTCTAACGGATAATAGTTCGCAGAGTGACGGCGTGGGGAAAGATGCGTTGAAATCCTTTCTTTAAGGAAAAAATTGAACATTCAATATTTTTCTGTTATGTACAGAACCCTTTAACCCACACAACAGTCTCCTATCAAACATCAAGAAAAATCACTGCACTGTAATTAAAAACAATTTTGAAATTGTTAAACGTCTATGAGTTTAACTCCTTATCTTACAAAATCCTGTCAAACACACGATGTAGATTCTGAACAGAGTCTAGTAAATATGTATGTCATTAATGTTCCTTAAATCGATGTTTTGAGCGCACGAATAGTAAATCGTTTTGTAAGAACGTTTTATATTTATCCTTGCGCTTCGAGCGCTTAACTTAACAAGGCTCGATATTTAGGGGTGGTGCAAATAATATTATAAAGACACACGACTTGTTAGTACGCAGAACTGAGTTGAATAATTCCGACGTACTAGTTTTTCTTATGAAAATAATACGGATTTACAAACGAGCGGTTTCGTTGAGTTGAAGTTGTTTCAGTGACGTTTGAAATGTGAATTTGTATTATTTTCGTAAAAAAAATTCATTGGAGAACACATAAGCATACAACAGTCATAAATGTTCTTTTTCCTTTAGCAAATTATGAACTACAAAGAAATTTTGATTACTGCAACCATAAAATAAATCGTAAAGCAAGAGGTTAATAAACAGCTAAACATACATGTTATAACGAATCGGATTCGTGTTGACGATTTTAAACAAAGTCTAACAAACATAAATTTTTGCCTTTTTTAATTAATATTTAAGCATCGAAGTAGATGTAGCAGTATAAAAGATATAAATTGTCTGTTCTCTTCTGTAACATTTTTAATGATGGGGACGTTATAATAATTTAAGTTACAAAGAAAATGGTGTAGCAAGGAGTTAAGAAAGCAATTCCATTTTTATTTTGCTCCAATTTGTTCCAATTCAACAAAATGAAATACAGGTAGAAAACATATTATTCATTCAACCATTTCCTATAGAAGTATGTCTAGGATTTCTATCTTCGACAAATAAACAAATGATCATTCGACCATGGTAAATGTAACGTCCAAGTCTGTGTTACCGCTGCGAAGAGTATAATTACGAAATCGTTCTTCGAAATTAAAATGACGCGCATCCCAGCAACACGTGCACAGTGGATTTCCTAAAAAAGGTATCTCTAAAAAAGGAGTCTGTGACGATACTCTTCACGATCGAGCGATCGGCTTGGCAAGGGTGACCGACCTTGGGCAAGGAGTTTTCCAACCCCGCGCGTTTCCACCCTCGCGTTTTAACAAGACGCTCGATCGCCAGGCTGAAAATATGGGTCAAGCATGGGGTAGCCGAGGGCGGCATTAACCCCGGGTCCCGAGGCTCGAACAGGAAAATAAAAAAAAATACCTTTCTTGCATCGAGTGGCCGTCGTTTCAGCGGGCGTCTCGCGCCATTCGCTACTTATCGATCGCGACCCCGTCGAAATTGAATTAAGCTTCCGGAGCAAAAGGAAGAGAGAGCGAAGAGAGGCGAGAAAAAGGGAACGAAGGGGACGCACCGGCGGCGAACACCGAGAAAGCCGGTGTTTGAAGAAGAAGAAGAAGAAGAAGAAGAAGAAGACGAGAGAAAAAGAGACAAGACAGTCGACAGAATCGGAACGAGAAGCCAAGACCTGGTGGCTGGCTTATCCCGCAAAATCCGCCACGTTGCGAGGAAGAGACCGTCCTAATATCATCGACACCGAGACTTCAATTAACCACTTTGCCGATTTCCTCAGTCGAGATCGAATCGAGTAGCTTCCAACCTGTTCTACGCGGGAGAAGGATTCGCCAAGAGTGGTCGTTCGTCTTAAGGAATCATCTTCTTCCCGAGGAAATCTGATCAGACATCGAGCCGTCCTTCATCAGCGTCTCATCTCGGAACAGTATGACTCCGTTCACTGACTCCGTTCACTGATTTGTTTAAAATCTTTGACACGAGTCTGACCCGTTATGATGTAGTAAGGGATTAAGAGACTTGATATTTAGGGAGAAAGCATAATTCTTCAGGGGGGCAGAAAGTAGCTAAATAACAATAATTTATTTTTGGAGACCATAAGCACACGGTAATCGGTTCCTGAACTTTTTCCTGTGTTTAATAATAGCCAAAGAAAAATTGATGTTATTTAAAGTTGATGATTTTATGGGAAAATTTATATTGATAAAAGAAACTTTGAAATTTAACTTAATATACTAGAATATATTCGAATATACTCGAGCGTACAAAAATATCGAAAAATATAGAACTTTCAATTAAATTATTCATGTTATTTTTAGTAGAGACTTTCGGTACTTTTACGCGTGCACAAGAAGAAGAGCGTGGCGGCCCTCTTGCAATTCAACGGTAAGCGATGTATCATGATTCTGTAATTATGCAAATGTGCAAACTGTATGCGCCATTCCGGTGCCCTATTTGTCAACCCCGTGGGCGATCAATTCGGGATAAGCGTAAGTAAATCACGAAAATAGCGGGACTACCTGAAACTGTCATTAGTAATTTTTCTCTGACATCTTCTAAGCGAACGAACAGACATTGTATTTCTTGTGATAAACAAGCGTTTTAAACGACATTTAAAGGAAAAAATATAGTGCCTATTTCATTCTTTTAGAACTTCGATCTCGTGTATATTTTAACGCAAAGTTTACAGAGCCCTCGGTGTGAATATTTTACATTATTTGTAAAAATAAAAAGCATGTATGAATACAAATTTTTAACCACTCTTTTAATGACGCATACCAAAAAAAATAAATTTGTTGAATGTTTACAATCTCAATAGTTGAAAAACAAAAATATCTCGTGTAAGACTTCATTAATACTAAACCTACATAAAATTAACTATTGCATCGTGTATTCAATAAGTAAATATTATTCAAATACTACCGTGTTTGGTATAACTTCAATTGCAAAAATGTCACGAATATCCTTATGTACATTTCGTAAGAAATAGTTAAAAACAAAAATGTTTTATACTTAACATTAAACCTAGCGAGCACTAAAACTGGATAGTGTATACTGTCTTCTAAAAGTGAAAAGAATTAATTTATTTGGATTTTCTACAATTATTATTAAAATGTATGTTGGAATAAAGAAGTCTATTGAATTGATTTTTGTGAAGACAATTTTATAACTTCAGTATAATTTGATAATTTGACCAGCAGTGGTAGTTCAACGTTAAACGTTCAAGCGTGGTAATAAGAAACACTCGATTAGACAAAACGCAAAACATTCTATGCGACGAAAATATTCTAAATCAAATAATTTGTAGGAATTTTCAAAATGGCTTCAACTGCAAAGGCTGGTAGTACAATGATCGTTAGTCTGACGAAGACGAAGACGTGGCGCGAGGAGCAACGGATGCAACGTTGTCACAATTCTGACGTTCCCCGGTTTTATGCACGGTTCCAGACACTTCGGAACCATCCCGAGTGATTAGCTCTCGAGCAGATCAGCGTGTGCAAGAGATGCAAATCTCTCAGCGACGCCCTGCGCCCGGATATCCCCCGCAATAATCGAGTCGCTGCTGGCAGCCATAGCGCGCACGGCACGAAGGGTCCCGGCCTGTGTGCGCCAAGAACCTGTCGTGGTCCTTTGACTACGTGGAAGGAATTTCCCTGACATAGCTGGTTATCGACGAAATGCGCAGAATGCCGAGGCACCGGTAAACTTTCCCCCATCGTTGACGTGGGAGTTTGCGTAATAATAAAGGAGTGCGCGAAGAAAGGGAATCTCTCGCACAAGGCCGAGAGAAAAGCCAGGAACAAAAAGAGTAATTTTCCATTCGCGCTGGAATTTCATCGAGTGTGCGAAACACAGTCTCGTCGAAGTCGGATTGGTAATTCAGAGGGATTATGATTATTGAGCATAGCGGAGTGATGGGTTTGTAGCGAAGAGGATGATCAGCGCCGCTACGCCGGAAGGCTTTGCGACAGAGTCTGCGAAAGATGCTTTTGGCAGTTTTGGTAGCTGTTGCGTAGTCAGATGTAACGATCATAGTTCTTTTCGGAGATACGACATTTTAGAGATTTGTGGCTTAAAGTACTGGCTATATTTTTGCTAAAGTCAAAAAGGTCTTAGGGAAGATGGGGAACGGAGAACGTGGTCCGGAAGAAACAAGGTGCAGTGCGCGTCGTAAAGATTATGGGCAGGATTTCTTCTTACACGACACGTTTTGATATAAGTCATTTTTTCACAATTGCTTTCATATGATCTTTCCAGTGCGTTTTAATGACTTTTATGAAGTTTCTTAAACGCAGTTCATTTATTTCTACGCGGTTTGTAACTTACTTTACATCCTGTTATAAGAGACTCAAATGTATAGTTTTCTTTTGTAATCTTTTTATTATTCATTGTGTTTGTGTATGTTCTTTCATTGTTCTACAATAACTGTATGCTGGAAATTGTTTCCATATAATGCGATATTGTATAAAAATTCGTTTCTAAGAGCCTCGATTTTAAGAAGTCTCTTATAATGGCTTTCCCCACCAATTTGGAGATAACAGAGTACCAGCAATCGTTTAATACCGCGAAAATTTGATGCTATAATAATTTTATAAACAAATTGTTAGAGATTGCACGCATGTTGTTCAATAATATCTGAGTATCACAATACTCGAGCTAGTTATCACAGTTAAAGGTCGCAAATTACCAACATTTTTCTGTTAAAGTGCGCAAGCCGGCGTGATGGAATGGCAGATAAGGGTGAAAGTAACTTGATGCCGCTCGTAATTCATGGTGATGAGCTCGCTCGTAGGATATCGTCAACCACCGCAGGAGGAAACATGCTTTTAAAGTACGAGACGTACGCCTAATTGGCATATAGATATCAGGGGGACTGGAATGTAATGTCATTTCGCTCATTGTATACTTCAAAGTACACAAAAAATGTAAAAAAAACAACTACATTCCGGTCCCCCTAATATATGAGTCCAAAAATTTAGTTTCTCCGATTCTTTTCTAACTCTGGCTACAAGTAACTGAATGCGTAGGAAGCGCGTACACCAAGTTTCAGCTCGATCGGAATCGAATTGCGGCCGTGGCGCGACTTCGAAATTTTGGGGGTGTTGAAATTCGCAAGAATCGGCCAAATGGAGTTGGTATAATGAAGCAGCCTCGAATCCCCTGAAATGCTAGGCCTCAACGAGAGACGCATACTTAAAGACGAAGGTTTTTGGGAAGATTCTACCGTTTGAACCATATAGGTAGCGCTGATAACACTGTAAAACAAATCAAAACTTTTTTTCTGCCTTTTAATATCCACTGGGTGATCTTTGTAAAGCGTGACTTCCCAAACACGAAACCGAAAACAGAATTGCTGTATCAAACCCAGTTTTCGAAAAACATGAGTGTTTGTAAAAACGTGAAATTTTTAGCAAAAACCGAGTATTACACGGAAACTAAAAACGACAGATAGGTCAATATTGGCTTAAAAGATAGAGGGTGGATTCCTGAACATATCAGTATCGATATTTATAATATTTGATGCTTCTAAATAGTGTTAAATGACTGTCAAAGTTTAAAAAAATGCCCAAGCATGTACTTTCTACGCAATATTTTTGCATATTTATGAGAAATTCTTGACCTGACACGAAAACCGACCATGGCATGTGATTCTGTAGACATTTCTGAAGAAGAAAGTATCGAGAAAAAGTGTCGAAGCGGTTTTAAAATCGTGTAAATCGAGAAAATATCTGTTGGCAAGAAGCGCACGGCGTTTTGCCGCCACGTGGTCTGTTGCTCGCTTGTCTCGTCTCGGCAGTGCCGCAGCTATGCGTCATCAACGCCGACAGGGGCGTCTAATGGGGCACCCATTGTGTGTGAATAACATTTGATCATTTTTATAACATTATACTGTTCTATCTATTTGTTATATCTATTTATATGTATAAACGTTAAATAAAACATTTAAATCCTCTTGTGTATCGAATATATTACAGGATAATATTAAATTCTACATATATAATATTAACCCTTTGCCCTCGAGGCCTTTTTCGCTGTGGCGAACCAGCAATTCGAGACGATTTCGGCTATGTTAGGGGATCGTCTTATAGGCACTTTGAAATCATTTTATAATCAAAAAACGTATACAAATATTAAAATTTCGGTAATTTATTTATTTTTACATTGAATACAACAAAATCTGTTAAATATTACTGTAATTAGCTTTTGTGTGATATTTAGTGAAACAATCCCCAAGATGCATCCTCGGTTTGTCAGAACAAGTATCACAATAATACGAGGTTTCTCGTCTACAGACAGGCTTGTTACGGCCAGAGCAAACCTTGCAGTCCCTTTTTATCCCTTTTAGCACAATATGGAGCTTTCCGTTTAGTCGGGGTTCATCGGTCGACGCCGACGTCGATGCTTGCTCACGATGCTGGCGATAGGATTCTCTCAATTGCTCCACAAGCATTTATAGAAAGCGCAAATGACTTTTTTCTAGTTTATACAGTATGTAAGAATTGATTAGGCAAATTTACATGCCCCAAAAAAAAGATTTCGCCACCATTTTACCAATTTTCGGAGAAAACAATATGTCAATGCACACTGGTCTGCCCGATCAACACCACCCATATATTTTATATAATCCAATATAATGTTCGGTTTTTTGATCATCATTTCCACTTCACCTCGTGTAATCCTTCTGACGGTCTCCATTCCTGTGTCACCTCTAGTAGTCAAACAAGTGACGGACCTTTTGTCCTTCCATGCTAAAAGTAAGGTGTTGTTTCGTCGGTAAAATACCGTGAGTTCTTTTACAAATTTTGGCTTTTTTATTGCACTGGGCAATTATTTCCTGTTCGTTAGAACCGTTCCGGTGATATTACATTTCAATTTGGCTAGTTCTTGAGCTAAACTATAGTAAAACCGTAACAGTGTCGCTCGATTCGACACTTCAAATCAGCTGGGCGCCGTAGCAGCGCCGCTCGAGTGGATGAATCAAACCGGCCGGGCACCGTAGCGGCGCCGTTCGAGGGCAAAGGGTTAATATTAAATAATAATAATATTAATATTATATAATAATAATATTAATAATAATATTAATTATAATAATATTAATATTAAATTCTACATATTCCCTCTTTTTACTTTCAAAGTTAAACTTAAAAAATTTAGAAACAGCAACTTTCAATGCAATTGTTGTTCGTTGAAATTGATTAAAATGTACGTCATAGTACTTTATAGTTCGGAGATTAATATGTACATGAATATAAAAAAAGATAAAACAGTAAAATGTTATGAAAACGATCAAATGTTACTCACACACAATGGGTGCCCCATTAGACGCCTCTGTCGGCGTTGATCATGCATAGCAGCGGCACTGCCAAGACGAGACAAGCGAGCAATGGACAATGCGGCGGCAAAACGCCGTGCGCGTGTTGCCGATAAATACTTTCTCGATTTACACGATTTTAAAACCGCTTCGACACTTTTTCTCGATAGTTTCTTCTTCAGAAATGTCTACAGAATTGCGTAGAAAATACGTACTTGGGCATTTTTTTAAACTTTGACAGTCATTTAACACTATTTAGAAGCATCAAATATTATAAATATCGATACTGATATGTTCAGGAACCCATCCTCTATCTTTTAAGTAACCTATTAACCTATCTGACGTTTTCAGTTTCCGTGTAATACTCGGTTTTTGCTCAAAATTTCACATTTTTACAAAAACTTATGTTTTTCGAAAACTGGGAGTGATACAGCAATTCGGTTTTCGGATTCGTGTTTGGAAATTCACGCTCTACAAGGATCACCCAGTGGGTATTAAAACGTAAAATTCGTGTTGAACAGTATAATCTGGTCAGGGCATGCCTTCAAAGATTGGCTAATATCGAAGGGACGTATCCCACCCTGTCAAAAAAGCGGAAAAAATGGGGAAACATTTTTAAATCACCGATTCATTTATAATTTTGGCTACACGTTCCGAGACGCGTGAGCAGAGTGTATGGTAATTTTCAGGTCGAACAGAATGGAATTACGCAAGATATGCAGGTCGGGGAAATTCGATAACCCCCAAACTGATACTTTCTGAAAAGCAAATATATCGGTAAAAAAATTTAGTTTCCCAGATCCTTTTCTAACTCTGACTACAAGTAACTGGACGCATAGGAAGCGTGTATGCCAAATTTCAGCTCGATTTGAAATCGAATTGCGGCCGTGGTACCACTTTGAAATTGTGGGGCTTTTAAAATCGCGAAAATTGACAAAATGGAGTTGATAAAAGGAGACTTTCTGAAGTCCCCTGAAATGCTAGCCTCGATATTGAGAAGTGTGCTTAGACAGGAAGGTTTAGGGATGATTCTACCGTTCGAACCATGTCGATAGAGCTGAAAGTCTGGTCGGGGGACGCCTTCAAAGATTGCATACTTTTGGAGGGACGTACCCCCCCCCCCCTGTCGAAAAAGTGGAAAAACTTGGAAAAAAATTTCAGGTCCCCGGTTCTTTTGTAAATTTTCCTACCAGCTACTAAACGTGTGAATAGAGTGTATGGCAATTTTCAGGTCGATCGGAATGGAATTACGGAAGATATTCAAGTCGACCAAACCGGCTACTGCCGAAATGGCACCTTCGAAGGTGGTTGTATTAGGGGTCTGGAAAGTAATGCCGTTTCTGCGCATGTCGATATTCTTTTATCATTTATCAGCTCATTGTATACGTCAAAGTACACAACAAATGTAATAAAAAAAAAGAACGACATTACTTTTCAGTCCCCCTTATACAATTAATCGCATCTCAAGAGTCCGTACACAATTACTGCTTTTGTTGGATGAAAGGGGGTAGATTGAAATAACTTGTGCTTTATTTTGTAAGCTTCGAAGGATGAAGGGGCTGCTGATGACCACAATTTTGTGCATTAGTGTACCAGGATTGGTCGAATGTTCAAATTAACAAATACAGTTTGTATGATTACTTAGATAAAGAAGATATTACTGCATTTGTTGGATTGAACTGGTTTATGCTTTATTTTATAAGCTCTGAGGCACGAAGGGGTTGTTGAGGAGAACCATTTTGTGCGTTAATATATCAAGATTAACACATATAAGCAGATTAACAATTAGAGATTGTTTAGCAACGTAGATAGAACAGGTATTACTACATTTGTTGTGTAAAATAGAGTAAATTGAACTTATTTGTACTTCATTCTGTAAGCTCTATAACGCGAAAACGTTGCCGATTGCCGTATTTGCACAGTGTGCAGCAGGATTGGCCGAATGCGTAGATTAACAGTTTCAGTTTGTATGGCAACTTAGATAAGGCGGATATTAGCATTTTGGATGCTTCCATTGCAGCTAAAGCTTCTCGCAGGAACGTGCGATGGTTTCCCATAGAAGTTTCGTGTCAAGAGTTATCCTTAAGTAGCCAATGTTCTTTCGAGATTATACCATTGCCAGTAAAAACTCTGGTTGCAGACTTAATTCTTGTATTAAGTCTGATAGCGATCATTTTTACACGAACTTTATATTCTTTCTTCCGACAACAAAGATCCTAACAGGGTTTGGTAACGTTTCATTTATCAATCAAACATATTCTTCAATGGGAAGCATGTTTTATGTCCAATAAATTATGTATAAAACCGTTTGTTAAGGCTTCGTTCACTGTAGTGAACGAAATCCTTTGAATATTGCACTTGGTGCCTGTTATGAGCCCACGAATAATAAATCGTTTTTTAAGAACGTTTATATAATTTATCCTTGCGCTTCGAACGCTTAACTTAAGAAGGCTCGATATTTAGGGGTGGTGCAAATAATATTATAAAGACACACGACTAGTATGCAGAACTGAGTTTAATAATTCCGACGTACTGGTTTTTGTTACGAAAATAATACAGATTTACAAACGAGCCGTTTAGTTGAGTTGAAATTATTTCAGTGACGTTTGAAATGTGAATCGCGTAGAATACGTGAAATAGAAAAGTGTGCAGTATTTATACAGAAAAAAGTTCATGCAAGCGCACCAATCAGAGTCGATGATGGTTTAGCCAAGCAGCGCGATCGCAGGTAAACTTTCGGTTTGCCGTTCCGCCTGGTCGCAAGATGTTGGACGTAGGGGTGGGTTATTGCTGGGTATTTCCAATGCGCTGGCTTGTAGGAATATACCGGGTGCTCAACTTGTACAGTGTCACAAAATTCATATGCGCTTATATACAATGTTGTTACGACGTAACAGCGCCTACTGACTTCGAAGGACCACCCACTGATGTGTGACTGAATGAGAGACGATCAACTTGTATGTTTTGGTGGAAGTTTATTCTGCGTTTCTGTACTGTACTGATTTGTAAGGATACATTTGCTGCTTATACAGGGTGCGGCACCTAAAACAGGTCACCTGAATAACTCGCTTGCTTTTGAAGATAGAAAAAAAAGGATCAGACCAAACTTACTTGATATCGAGAGGTTCGTAATCTGATGTAATTAATTTTTTTATAGGTGTAGACGTCAAGGAGATATGAAGGTCAACTCTGTTTTTTTTAAATGGAACGGTATGGTTTCTTATTTACATTCTGATAGTGTATTTCAAGACGAATACAATGACCTATTATGAAGGTCATTCAAGGTCACGCAAGGTCAACTGCAATAGAAAATAAAATGTCTCAAAGCACTCTTCGAACGCTACGACGATTTACATGTAACATGTTATGTACGTATTCACTGCTACTTCAAGTGTTCAAAATGTCGACCTTGAACACTGAGACATAATCTAAAACGTTGCAATACTGATGATACTGCCTGACAAATTTCAGTTGTATCTATTACAGAGCAAGCTCTACAAGTATAAACTGCAAATATTCGCAAAATACTTCGTTGACTGATGCCACTCTCGCGTTCAAGTTGCCTCGTACCAACATGTGGATTTTGTATTACACTTGCTAAAATGTTTATCGTGTTTCCATCATCAGTTGCTTTTTTGGCTCGAGTGCGTTTTTTCTTATCCACATTTCCAGTTTCTCGAAACTTTTTTATAATGTTCGTAAAGACAGAAAGTGAAGGTCTATTATTACGATCGGGAAATATTTCACCATACACACGTACCGCTTCCCTCATAATTCTATGACATTCACCATAAATGATAACCATTTCCACTTTCTCTGCTATTGTGTAACGCATTCTTGAAAATTGAACACTCAGATTGAATATTTCGAAGTCGTACTCTAGTCGGTAGTGAAACTACTAATAACATTTCTGGATACAGGTAAGCATACAATGTGATGGTATGTTTATTTATGTTCTGCGACCCTTACCAGTACTTAGAAGAGCAGTATGCCAACAACCAGAGAAGACACAAAAGTATTTGAAGAGTGCTTTGAGACATTTTATTTTCTATTGCAGTTGACCTTGCGTGACCTTGAATGACCTTCATAATAAGTCATTGTATTCGTCTTGAAACACACTATCAGAATGTAAATAAAAAACCATACCGTTCCATTTAAAAAAACAGAGTTGACCTTCATATCTCCTTGACGTCTCCACCTATAAAAAAATTAATGACATCAGATTACGAGCCCCTCGATATCAAGTAAGTTTGGTCTGATCCTTTTTTTTCTATCTTCAAAAGCAAGCGAGTTATTCAGGTGACCTGTTTTAGGTGCCGCACCCTGTATACTACTTTCGGTGGCCAAGTATTGGCCAATAGTGGTGCTGAATTTTCGTCCTTTGTTTGGAGCGTTAACGGTAGTGGGAGCGCGGATTTTCCGGGCCGGTGGTGACGTAGGCTCGGCAACGGGTGTCGACAGATAAAACGTGAACGATCTAATATGTTTCGACTTCCTTGTCTTAACATACCGCCCACCTTGAACATACATCGCATATTCAACTACCTCTATACAATGAATGTTATCTAGGACTAGAATTTAAACTTATGACTATACAATATTTGCGTATTCAAAATAGGTGACGGCTGAATCGTAGCATATGGATAATACCGACAATCGCGTCGGGTTAGGCTTGTATTCGCTTTGTACCATTTTGACTGCTGCCACTCGAACAGCCCCTCCTGGATGTAGAGCCATGAGTCGTCCGAGCGGCCAGATTATGAGCGGAGTGTTGTCTTCGCCCATGACGGTTAGGGTTCCTGTCTTAAAGTTTGCTTGGCGAGGCCGTGTAGTAAACAGGTCTCGCTTTTTCGTCGTTGTCAATTGTTGACGATGTTCCTTCCTCCAACGTATCTAGAATTGCCTACGCAGAAGTTGCCTGTGCTTCCAAGAAAATAGTCTTCCGGCGGGGGCATTCGTGTGATCGCAATTCGAGGCATTCAATATGATATCACCGATGAGAGAATGGGCAGGACGCAATTCGGAGTGATCTTTGGGTTTCGAGATATCTTTGTTGATTTGTTCCGCGCTCTGCAATGTCGCGGTATGGCTTGTTTCGGTACAGTCCACGACAATAGAATAGCACACCCCGTAAAACTTGTTAATTCTTATTTATTAACGTATAAAAATATAATTTTGAATATGTAGACAGGTACACATAAGTGTTGAACACCAAATAGCGCTAAGTTTCTATATACGAGGATGGTCCTTTTTGTTTCATCTGCAAAAATGTATATATCTTGATA
>CM052085.1:12083847-12096025 GCA_028453745.1 Agapostemon virescens
CGATCAAGATTTCGAATTTGATATTTTTTGCGCATCGTCGACGGACGTTACAATTACGGAAACCAAGACGTCTTGAGTTTGATTGTCTATTAACGAATTGTTCTCGTGAATTACCGATGTGGACTGCGCAATGAAAGTTTCTACTTCGTCCATGAGATCAAAATACGTTGTCTCAATTCTTCTCGTTCGTTCGCGAGCATTTCTTCGGTATCTGTTGCGAATACAAGCATCTCAATTCGCATCCGAACTTGATTAAATTTGTCATAAAGACCTACGTTTGTTTCCAATCGTTTTTTAAGTGAATCCACCGGGGTTATGCTCGCAGATTTGCTGAAGAATGTCTTAAACCGCGTAAGCGCCGCGTAATCAATGTTTCTGATTCTTCCGCCATCATAATTGAACAATGAAGGTACTTGTTACTTGGGCTGGGATGTTCGATACTACTGTTCGTGCGTGCTGTTGATTTGCTGCTGCTGCGTTGCTGTTGCTTCCTTCTATGGATGCTGATGTCTCCGGAAACAACTTTTCGTCACTGAGCGCCTGAGATTCCTGATTGAATCCAGGTGTTGATACGCTCTCGTGATGCTCTGCACTGCTTGGCTTTAGCCCTCTGATGATGGGCGAGGTAGTGCTCCTGACACTAATGACTCTATGCCTCTGTTGAGGAGTGTTGCGTCTTGAAACCTGCGTACAGCAAAACCAGCGCGGCCAGCTCAGGTAAATTTGACCCGGCCACGGGTCGCTGTAATGAGTACAAAAGAGCAACTGTACCGTGCGGAAAAACCCAAGATTCGCACAGCTGAGTGTTCAAATAGAACCACAAAAAATGGGATTATTAAGGACTATGAAAATTGATGCATTTGATGAAATTTATTGCGTACTTTTTACCTTGTAGGCCAACGGAGAACAACTCACTCACGTCTCCGACGCCTCGACCGCTACGCGCTCACACGTACAGACACACACACACGTCTCAACGGAGACACCTGCAGCGCGAAAAACAAAACATGTGCTCGTCGATCGATTTTATAAGAATAAGAAACGACAATTTACTCATCTCAATTAGAACACATCCGATATTCGACTGTATTACCAATTCGACCGAGTTCGAGCCGCGATAAGTGACGACATAGCCGAGTCTGTCTTAGCGTTCGCTACTGTTGAATAAACGACTTTGTGTCTCCGGAGTTTGACCTTTACAACCATTCCCCGTAAATCCCGGCCGAATCCGAGTCCCTAAACGAAGATGACCGATTCGCCGCCATAAGGAGGCTGCGCTCTTTGTGTTTCCGTGAAAGATACTGCACTCCTGATGCAGTGTAGATTGATGTGGAGATAGTGGGCTTAGATTGACACTCGTCTCCGGCTCGAAATATCGAAAGGGTTTCGACCTATTTTGATGACCACTGTTCCGGCGACTGCTGTGTCCGCTCGGCAGCTTCGTGGACCACGTCTTCGTAAAAACCAAATGTTTTGGTCGTTGTTGCTGCTTCTTCGGTGGCAGTGGGCTTCAGGTGCCACTGATTCAGGTGCGACTCGAAGGACCAAATGTTTTTGGTCGCTGCACCACCCAATGTTATGGTAATGAATGAGTCTGAACTCGTAAAAGACAACCAACTTGTAGGTTTTGGTTGAAGTTTATTCTGCGTTTCTGTACTGTACAAGTTTTAGCATGAGCTGTTTCATCAAATCTGATTTGTATGGATACATTGTCTGCTTATATACTACTTTCGGTGAGCAAGTATTGACCAATGGTGGTTGTTCGGCGTCATGACAGGGCTCAGCAGCGAGATAGTGAGCCGTAGTCTAATGCACGTCTCATCGCACTTGTAAGGTGATGTGAGAAAAGGAAAGGGCGGTAATCAGTTGACCGGTACACAAGTTGTATTTGAACTTGTGGACTTCAACCCTTTGGAGTGCTGAATACTCGCGGCCTATGCGGTCCGTACGAATGGCGCGCGGCAACGCTGACGACCGTTGTGAACGGAATACTTTTTCGCTGGACTGAAATGTGTTTTTTAACTATTCAAGGCGCAAATAGTAATACCTTATAGTAATCATTTTACACAATATTAACCTCTTGACTACTGCAGACTTTGATACGCATCGGCAGAAATTGAGTTACGATGTGCGCCGGGATCGGCGAACTTTTGAGTGGGGATGCATTTTTGTGAAAACATATTTCAATATGTCAAAAACCTGAATTTCACTACATTAAAACGAATTATTTATTTCTTTGGACCGAGAGAGTATAAATATTAGGAATTTAATATTAACGTAAAGTATTTCACAAGATATTTTCACTAGTCAAACTATATCGAGCGCCTATAGACGCCCTAAATGTCAGAAACGCATAATTTCTGAGCGCCTATAGGCGCCCACAGTAGCCAAGGGGTTAAATGATTAAAGAGTGTTATTTTTTAGTATTAATTATTTATTATAAACATTAAAATTTACATTAACTAGAATTTAGACAATAAACTAGAAAAATAAATTTAATAAATATAACAGAAGTTAATAATTCAGTTATGTGTGTAACATTTCAAAACAATTATCGAAACATAAACCGAAATCGCATTTTCTGCATTCGTATCGCGTGTCGCTCCTCTTTTTTTTTTGCACAAACAACACCCCAGGAATGCATTTGTATCCATCTCACACGAAAGTAAAAAAAATGGGAGAAATTGACAAACGCATATATGCGCCTTCAGTCCATACCGGCAACATAGACAAAACGCATATATGCGTCCTTAGTCCGCACCGATAGCTTTCGCCAGACGCATATATGCGTCCATAGCGCTCAAAGGGTTAATGTTAATATACACTCCTGACTAGACCGTTACTCTATGTTACAATGTTGTCTTTAATTCATAAAATGAACGCGTAAAGTATAGTAAATCAGCGTCGTAACGCGTGGTAGAATTCAAACAGTGTGTGTCGCGTAAAAATGAAAACAGCGTCGTAACGCGTGAAGTCAAACAGCGCGTATCGCGTAAGAGTAGAAACAGCAGCGCGAGCGTCGCAATGCCCAAATACTTATACTAGTGCTCATCAATGGGGTGGAAACATCCACCACCAATGAGCATGTACAACGATCTATGTGAACCATGATTGGTTTCTTGATTTGCCGCCCACCCTACACTGGTGGGGTGAGTCTAGCATCGAAATTTCTCCAAGACGGTACGTCCCAGGTATTGTCCCGAGGATGGTCGTGCACACCTGGAGGTTTATGGTACGTCAATTGTTATTAAGTACAAAGTCGACGTCTCGGCCGCGCACTTGTCCACCAAGGACAACCTTAATAAATGTACGTTTCGAGTTTTGGTAAAATGCTACCTAACGCATCTGGCATTCAATGGTTCTGAATGGTTCCTCAAAAATAGTGGAATGTCAGAGCCCGTGCCATAAACCTCTTCATTTATTAAAAATATTCTTAAGGCGCTGTCGCGTCTTAACACATTGCGTACGAGTCACGAGATATCTCGTTTTTAGCAAACCGAACGTTGCGGACGGGCCACGAGATATCTCGTTTTCATGTTTTTTTCGATTCAATCGGCAACTTAAGCAACCAGCGGCAAATATTTTCGTTGCGTTACCAGGGTAACGAAGCCTCTTCCATTCTTAAGACAAATGATGGGCGAAATAATTTAATTTTGACATTCATTGCTCGCTAAGCATGCTTCTGGAGCGTTCGAAAATGTGCGGGTTTTGAGCGCTTGTTGAACGCGCAGAGCGCCGTACGCAATGTGTTAACAGTGGTACTGGATTTTCGTCCTTTGTTTGGAGCGTTAAGGGTAGTGGGAGCGCGGGTTTTCCTGGCCGGTGGTGACGTAGGCTCGACGACGGGTGTCGGCAGGTAAAACGTGAACGGTCTAATATGTTTAGACTTCCTTGTCTTAACACCGTTATAGCTGAATTTCACAGGATCTGTTACAAATGTTACCTGCAAAATTGACCTTGGCCGACTTTTCAAAGGTTAACCTTCTTTATGATTCCTTGACATGTATGATACGATAGAATCGTAAAGAATCGACCTTCAAAAAGTTGTAAAGGTGAATTTTTCCCAAAGCGTTATGAACAGACTTTGTTGGATTCAACGGTAACGGTTTTATCATAAAATTTTTTGACATCCAGTACGCGTGGCCCAGAAATCCTCGGGTAATAAAACGAGCAGCAATATGAAATTAATTAAGCTCGCTAACAGACCGAACCTAAAATCCGTGCGCAAAGATCAAGCCGGGGGGACGACTCGCGATCGCGAAACTTCTGGTAAAGTTGAACTCAAACAATTCAAGGATTCGAGGAACAGTTCTGCGAACGGTAGCCGGAAAGCAACTGGCTCTTCTTCTCGGGGTTAAAGGGCAACCAACTGCTCGTCAGAGGTGAATCCGAGCGAGAAAACGATTCGGAGAACCGAGCAGCCGGAATCTCGAGGCGCGGCTGATATTTCCGAAGACCGAAACCACACGCAACGTCGATGGACGGTGTACACGTAACGTTCGCCTCGGCTGATGGCGGCTTTACGCCGGGCTTGGCGAAATTAAAAGCGAGCAGCAGTTCCCTCCTCTGTTTTTACGGTCCGCTGGCCGCGGCTCTGCCAACGGGGAACTCTCTTTGAAGATACTACCCAGAAACCTTTCACCGAATCAAAAGGATCCGCCAAGTAGCCAACTTCCTCCGACTTTCGTTCTCGTTCCCGGGTTTCATTTCGCTCCGTCGAACCGAGGAATTCGTTTCCAAAGGAGCCCTGCTTCCAGAATTTCGCGTAAACTTTCGAAAGAGGGACAGAGAGAGACTCTACCAAACAATGAACCTCTCTTCTTTCTGTCATCGGCGATTAACAGAAACGTAAATGCAACTCGGCTCGCCGAATTCTATGATCGTGATAGAATTTTCACGTGGCTCGTCATCCTTCGATACTACTATGCTATTTACAAGTTTCATGAGACCGACAAGACTCGCTAAACTGCTACGCAAATCTGCTGAAAATTAATTTCCCCGAAGTCGCAGGACAGATTACCAGATACGTAAATATGAAACCGGAATTTTTGTATAGAAAGTACAAAATTATTGTATGAGAATGATATAAAATATTGTATTCGAAGTATTGGTGATAAGTAATCGGTAGCTACACATTTTTCCCATCTCTCTGACAATTTCTGGATGTCACGCCAAAAAAAGTTGTTCCTCTTTTGAGGCAAATTAGTTATCAATCGCCTCAATCGTTTCCTTGACCTTGGGCAAATTCCGGTTTCATATTTACAGACCTGGTACGAATAAACTGACTTTTTACAAAATAAAAATTTACCAATCCGTTGCAAGAAACTAAGGCTACTAACATTCTGTGAGCCTGCTTCAATAATTTTAGTAGGTATCGTGTCTTCGATTCTTTTAATTTTACAATTTTTTTTTTTCAAATTACAACTATACAATTTTATGAACGCACGAAATCTGCAATCTATTTACGACAAATTGTCCACGTTGATTTCTTTTTCCAGATTCTATGGCAGAAAATCAGGCCATCGTCGAAACGTTTTAAAGTCTGCGTTTTCTTACACTATTTTTTTCCAGAGGAAATCGAGTGTAAATTGATCAGCCATCTGCCAATAGGTGTTTCGATCGTTTCGTACTCGCGAATTGGGATTAAGACCAACGATTTTCTCCGTAAATTCCAGAACTTTAAAGTCCGGGGAATTCGACGAGATTCGTCAACTGCAGAGACTCTTTACCAATGCTCTTTGACTTCTGTTAGCACGCTGTTACTTAGGAGCGAGCTATGAGCCACGGAATTAACTTTCCAAGAGGATCTTTTTTTCTCTCTTTCTCTATCCCTGTCAGGAAATAAATTCAAAAGGGATTTCATAATCGCGTCTCGTCGCGTCAAACTCGTGATCACAGGCTTTCGTTTTGCGGAAGACGGATCTCGTCTGGTCGCGAATCTTTTTATCAGAATATCATAAAGTACTTATGCGACGCATAAACTTAACTTTTTCGGAGCAGGCGTTGCTGAACGTATTTTCCGCGTTAGGTCAGTGATTTTTTTTTATTGTTTGTCATGGCTGTTTTGAACCCTCGCAAGCTTGTCACTTGCATAAAAGATTAGGATCTACGGATCCTTGAGGGTGTCATTTGTCTCAGTTATGCTTTACACTTGAACTCAACGAATTACATTTCCCCGTTTAAACAAACATGTTTGGAGCTACGAACGACCATATTTTCAATGACCTGGATTATAAGAATCAATTTAGTTGGATTTATTTAATTTGCCTAAATTGAATTTAAAAAAAAACTTTTACTCATATTTTATCTAAGTAAGAAAATGTATGAAAGTAATTATTTATCCTTCCATCAGAATGATCTTTTACACTGAATAATAGAAACTGCTAATTGTAAAGTTTTAAGTATACTTTTGTAGGATCTCAGGAAAAAAGACGAGAGGGACCGCACCGGGAATCGAACCCGGGAGACCTCTCGGATCGTAGCCGATCGACTACCCACTGACCCACGGAGCCCTCCTGCGAGCTCTTTTTCCCGATTTCCTAACGTTTCTTTGGTCTGAGGGGTCCTGATCCCACCCACTCGGCCATACCTGACAATGACATTCGTCCTCGAATGTCCGCTAACGCCACACTTTCGCTCGTGTTAAACGCTGTATTCGCTATGCTCAAACGCTGTATCGCCTATGTTCAAACGCCTTCAGTAGCGCCGCCGTGCGGAAATCGGTGTTCCCCCCATCTCACTTCTGACACCAATTGTAGGATCTCAGGAAAAAAGACGAGGGACCGCACCGGGAATCGAACCCGGGAACCTCTCGGGGTCGTAGCCGATCGACTACCGCACTGACCCACGGAGCCCTCCTACGACTCTTTTTCCCGATTTCCTAACGCTTCTTTAATCTGAGGGGTCCTGATCCCACACTTTGAATAATAATTTGTTTCTAGAGTGGATCTGAATAAAGATTAAAGTTTCGATTAAAATTATAAATACTATTTAAAAAAAAGATGTATTTATAAGTACTAAGTCAATAAATATTTCATCAGTATTTAAGTATCGTCCATACGTTATAAACGTAGTTCATAAAATTAATGATAAAATTAAATCAATCGATAGATGTCTGGAATGAGCAAACGTGTAAGGTCAAAGTCCTAATCAATTTTAAATCATATAAATAGTTATAATTATTACTAGATGAAACTTTGGTTGCAGCTGAGATAAGTGACAGTGAAAAGAGAGAAAAGGAAAGGGAGCATGTCATAATCCAGTGAAGATGGTGGATGATATTCACGGTCGTTGCTCACTCAACATGCTGTCGCTTCATAGGCATCATGCTATTATTCGTTGCTGAGGCCTTGTTAATCGTCTTTAAGTATGTTGCTCGGACAGTCGTGGCGAGGCAATGTGTCCTAATGTGGTCATTTGAAGAGGTCAAGTATTCGGCGCCAATAATCCTCAGCGAGTCCGGTGATCTGTTGACGTCGTTGTAGATCCGGGATCTCGTATGCCTTCTAGGTGCCTGACATTTGCGGCAGATAGACGGTTTGGCCACACTGGGAAAGGGATTACGTATTCTCGACGATTTGCAATCTCCCGGTATTGGTTGATCCGGTTCTTGTTGGCTACCGGTTATAGTTCTTGCTGCCATCTCCCTCGATTGTTGTGACGTGTTGTGTAGCGTCTTTTAGTGGCCAACAGTACTGGAGGACCGCTGAGCCCCCTTTCCTCAAATGGACATACAACAACCACAATCAGTGTTTAATAATAAATTCTTCGCTCAAACTGTCCTAAGCGATGGCTACGTCAAACGGGCCTAAAGGTGGTCGCGCTTAGCTTTCGTAACAGCCCTTGTCACAACTGAATGTTTACACGTCTATCGCTATTGAGAAAAAAGCCGGAAACCTTCTAGTGGTACTTGAATGGTAATAAATTAAAAAACGGCCGAAATTGCCTATATTTGTCTTAAATCAGAGGTCGCGTCTTAACGCGTTGTGTTCGTCAAGGGGGTCGCCATTTTAGCAGCGACCGAAGCCAGTGACAGTGGGAGAAGAGAAAAGGAAAGGAAGCATCATGTGTCATTTTATCATGTGTCTGACCGATGACTGGTCGGTAAGGTTATCTAGCAGGCTGTGCCTTATACGTAAAGGCGGTGTATAAATGTAAATCGACAATGGATCAAGTTGTGGCGGGAAAGGACGTCCGATTTTCTATCCGTTGGTGAGCGTAGAAGGCATAACCGCCATAAAACAAGACGCCCGAATAAGAACCAAGCCGTAGATCTCTAACGAGCTCGAAAAACCGTCAGGACCGTTCATCGTTCAATTTCCTGTGAGCAGTGTAGGGTGCAGACAAGGTTTTTCCACGGTGGTTATCGACGTCGCGCCGGCCAGAGCCAGGATATCCTGAACTGCGTGTTGCCAGTCCGAAATGATAATGACGCCGGTCAAACCTAAATCTCCGAGGCTAGCCGACCAGAGAATCGGAAGTGGATGCTGGAACTGTGCCAGGTCGTTGCCGGGATTCACTTCTGGCCAGAGAGCCAGACGGTCCTACCGAGGGAGATAGACAAACCGAATTTAGTTTCCGCGCATGCAAGGATCCTACGAGCCGGTTGATCGACGCCCGTCCGTGGCCCGATATCCCGCCACCTGCTGACCCGTCAGTCCAGCCAACTTCATTTTCTCGACGAGACACGTTGACTCGACAAGACGTCCACGGATATTAATCCGCCGCGATAGGAATATGGCTGCTTGCTTGGAAACTCCGACGCCAGTTTCTTCCTCGTGTCACGTGCAATTTCACCGATGCCAACCTTTCTACCGAGCAAGTTTACCGCCTCGGTCGTACTTTGTTGAACCATTGCTTCATCCCCGAGATATCGAGGCACGTGTCTGACTTCGCGATACAGTAGAATACCTCGTTCTCTTGTGGAGCAGCTCGACGCATTGAATTCGAACGACGCGCAAATGTCTTTTGAATTATGGATAATTCAAGTTTGTTTCTCCGCGTGAAAAGCGATTTTTCAAATTCAGACTGTTACCATATCCGTGGATGTTCGCATTTTTTCGAAATCCTATACCGCAGGTTAGATAGTATATTCTAGATTGAAAGTTAGACAAAATTTCACAGCAGACAGAGGATATTGTGCGTGTCCGAAGGGTTGGTTGCTCGCGAGGATCGCAGTGGAGTTTGATGGAAGCGAGGATAATCGCTTCGCGTTTTAGTAGACTGTATACGGATATTGACTATTTAATCGTTAGCACTCCAATGGCGTCTCTGAGGCGATACTAAAAATTGCCATACTATTTGAAACTGTTTTTACATCAGTATGTTTGCGTTTAAGAACTCGGTAAAAATTGAAATATTGCACGTACGAGTAATAGTAATAAACTTTGTGTGCACGAAAGGAAATTAACCATGCCTCGATTTTGGAATTAAAATTGCGTGGAGCGTTAAAGGTTAAGGGACGATTCCTTACTATATTATAAGTTATGAGACTTCTTATAGGCGGAGTTCTAAACTTTCTGCTTGTTGTCGATTTGTCCTCGATAGAGAACCTATGTGTCCCCGGTGGAGCCCAGAGGAATTTCGACTTTAAAAATTGTAACTAAAAACGCCTCCACGATGGAGTCTTTGGCGATGAAATGTGCTGGACGATGTCCTTCGATCACGGTTCCTCGCGACCGTGCCATAAACGCTCCTACCTGGAACACGCTGTTCCAGAACAAATATTATTGTTCTAATTCTCTTAATTTTATTTATTTCTATTGTTTCATAGGAATTCATCCTTTCTCCAATGTTTATTTAATTTTTAAATGATTGTTTATTTGAGAGAGCAAGAGAAATCGAATTCTCTTTCACCCTGTAACTACCCTAATGCTAGAAATATCAGGTTTATGTCCGTCAGAGAGGGTGTCCTTTGTGGGGATTATCAGGCGTTGTACGCCCAGTTGAATTTGGTTTGGGGCAGTTTTACCACGTCGATTCGTCCATACACTTTGAGTACACTTGACAGAGAGCGTTCTGTCAATGGGATCGCCTTACAGAGGCCTACAAAGCGGTGTCCGATGTCACTCGGATGATCCTTCGAACCGTTGGAATTCCCCAACGATCGTAGGCGACTAATTCTCACGTTCGGTTCGCGCGAGATCGAGCAATCTCTCTATCGGTTCGAAAATGTAGCAGTGATTCGAACGACAGAGAATAAAGAGGAAGCATTAGCGACGGGACACCCTCCATCGCCGGCTAAACTCTGTCGTCGCTAATGACTGTTCCAGCCCGACTTCGTGAACTTGTAGAAGCAACGCTAATAATAGAGGCGGGGATCTCGTTTGCGGAGGTCTCTCTCGTTGGAGACTCACAATCTCCGCGCCGCAAATTGGCACGCGAACGCGTCCTACCTTAAGGGGCTTTGGCTCGGGCTGTAATTTCGCGGTTCTCGGTGGGCGTTCTCGGCTACTCGGTGACAGCTGCCGGAAAGGACGGAGAGAATAATGCGGGATCGCGAAAGCCCGACGATCGTTGGAGATTGGTAATCTTGTCGCTGCGACGTGTTCTACATGCTCCACGTACTACCGAGCCGCTTCCTTTTCGGCTCGATGGAACTGGTTTACGAAGTTTTAAAAGGCTTTCGGAAACTGTTAGCGGCACGAGTTCCGTGGAACTTCGACCCGCGAACTTCGTTCAGCACGTGCCACTTGGCAAGAAGACACGTTTATTTATTGTTCGCTGGGCGTGGCGCGGCTAGCGATGCGTTTTCCATGTAATTGTTGCAGCGAATTACTCGCCAGGGACTGAATTAACGATAACTTGTCCGCGCGAGAGCGTAATCGGCCGTGGAACACGCACTGCAGTATCGGACCCGGGAAAGTCGCTCCGTTACTAGCTTCTCTTTGATTTCTATTGGAATAGTATGTAATTCGAGATCAAGAGAACATTCGAAGAATTTAAGAACGTTAATATTGCTTTCAACTTGTCGAGATTGAAAGACAGGAAAAAGAAAAGGTCTTTACATGTAGTTACTATTTCTCGTTACTGTAAAACCGTCACGGCGGGACTTGAATCCGCTTTCTTCCTGATCCACGTCCCTATTATTAACGTTACTTCTACAAGTTCATGGAATCGGAATGGTACAGTCATTAGTGTCGATCGACTAACTCCCAGATCCAAAGGGCTCTCCTACTTTTCCTAATCTCCATATGTATTTGATCTGGGGATTTATGATCTCACATTACTGTGGGATTTGAATGTTCAGACCGCGCCGCTCAATATCCTTCGCAATATATATTTATTGTCTACTCCACACAGGATACCCTCAACGACTCAAGCTTACCACAAATAATAAACCACGCAGAATCTAATGAGAAGAACGAGCCCGCGAAACCTCCGCGGGACCTTCTTATATATCGAAAACCACACTCACCGACCATTCATTTCTAATCGCACAAGTGGCTTCAAACAAGCCGTTTCTTTCACACACTTTTTTTCAGTGACACCACGCATCAGTCATATCGCATATCAGTCGTGCCGCATCTCTATCATAACAATTTTTATTTCTCCAAAAGATCCACAGGTTGATGACAATCGCAATGTTTCTTTTTTGTTAAAAAATGCAGCAAAATGTCACTGGTCGAAAAAATTCCATAAAGTTTTCAAAACTCCATCTGAACAATCGTGAGTTATGTTGAATCGTTTTCGGAAGCATTGTTGTATACCGACGATAAAACTTTCTCTAGCTTTAGAGCTTAACCCTCTATGGGCCGAATTTTTGTTTTTAATCCAAAAAAATTGGGGGAATGAAAATCAGAAATTATAAACCTATATATGCAAATGAAAAAAAATTTCCGTTTAAACAATTTTATTGCAATATATTCACTATGTGACTGTTGCGACGGCAACACCGAAGGTTGTCCGTGCCTAACCCCGCATTCAGAAACTTGTAAGCCCTACAATAAAAAGGCAGGTAGAAGGCGCGACTTACGACCGCGCCGAACACGGACAATTTTGACTCCGACGAACGGACCCCACGTGCGACGCACGTGAACAGACCCACGTGCAACGCACGTGAAGACCAACAGACAAACCCTGCAATAAACCACGCTAATCCCTTATCGACACCATTTCCTAGTCCTTCCGATACACTCCGTCAAGCACCAACAATTTCCCACTCCTACAGATATACCCC
>CM052085.1:12110741-12128935 GCA_028453745.1 Agapostemon virescens
TATAGTATGTAATATTGAACGTTCCTGCGTTAAAAAAAATGTTCCAGATTTTTTAAATTGCGTACTGTAAAAAATTAAAATAAAATTATATACGATATATTCCAATGTTTCGAAACTGATTTCAATAACACCGGTTGGCTCAACTGCTACGGTCCCTGACTGTAGAACCGCTGTATACCTTTCAATGAGTATTGTATGAAGTTTTAATAGATGCAGTCTTGTTATTATTACAAAGCAATGTATTTCGTTGGATTTATTGTTCGGTAGTTCTAGTGTTAATCACAGGAAGGTATAAATGAATAAAACAGTGTTACAATCTCTGAATAAATTGATTCTTTGAAGCAAATAGGTATCAAAAGGACCCTAAAACGAAAAATGGTCGAAGGAGAAAAGGCTAAACACGATCAGGTAGAAAGAATGGCTTTCCCCAACGAATCAGAGATATGGTACCTCTCTCTACATCTGTTAGACCCAGATCCGGCTGTAATACCATGATGTATGTCGCGGTTGTCTGTGCTTGACGTAACTCGCGGCTCCAATTTGGTAAGACAGGCGTGCAAGTCGATTTCCTTCGTGCACCGTGCGCTCAGATACAACCGCGATACGTTGATGCATGGCTTCCCCTATTACCAATACCCTATTGGAAAATGGAGACGGCGGCGGTTTGCGAATTACGTAATTCGTCCCCCGAAAATAGAAGGAAACTCGTTGGCTCGTGAGAGGAATATTGAAGAATCTTCGCCATCTCCTTCTTTCTCTTTCTTTCCCTGATTCGTCAGGTGAACCAGAAAATTTCATATGAAAAGTTCGTTCTGTGATCCAGAAAACATGGTATCGATGATAGTCGGCATACTGCCGATTTTGTGCATTCGCGGTGAATGCATCGAGTGCAATGAAATGCAAATCTTCAACGTATAATCATCTATAGTCTGATCTTTGTTACGAGTACGTGAAAAGTTACGGACTTTTAAATTCTAGATATGAATTCGACACTTGCGAGTGCCACGTTTTCCATAAATAGGAGACAGAACAATTTCTCCAGATTTATATGAAGGAAGTTTTGCGTTAATGCGTATGATGAGCGTGCAAAGTTTGATGAGGACCTGCATAATGTGTGCAGGTAAAAGGAGTACTCGGTATTGTACGTACTAAATTTTCCATTTTCATTTAATTAAATTGTTAACGCAAGTGCTGTCTGAGTTTACGGTTCGCTTGGAGACCGCTGCTTTGAGAATGTTTACCCGCCACAGTTCTTTACTTTCTTGTTAAGCTTTTGCCTGTTCCATCCTCCCAATTCTCGATAGTAACCAGAGGTATAAACCAGAATTTCCAAACGGTGCCATCACCGGTAAACACGTGCTTGATCATACATGGAGGGAACTCTCGCCACTTCGTTGTTAAATGTTCATCTTGGCGAGGCTCACCCTTTCCTTGAAGATAGTCTAATAGATTATGAAGAGAAAGAAAACAAAGGGTATATAAACGCTACTCTTTTCGGATCAAGGGCTCCCCTCATTTGGACTCTCCATAAACCATTTCTCATGACTTTATTACATGCACATCCTTTTTACTGCAAGGCAGGTGGTCCTTCGAAAATAGTTAGAGTGAATAAATCAACACTAAATTAGTTTGCACACCTGCTGACACGTGACACAAATACATTACATTGATTTTATGAAACTTTATAAATTGCTGGGTTAACAGTCAAAACGTTGGTAATTAATTTAAAGGTTTTTAAAATTATGTAGAACTTACTCTGAAATGTGGAGCTGCCTCTAGCTGGGAGATCACTTTCGACTATCTGGAATAAAAAGAAATAGATATTTTTAATATAAATTTGTATAAAAAACACATGTATTATATTAATAGCAAGAATTGATAGGCGTTGTCACTGATCTACTGTACCGACAGATAATCGAGAGTAGTCCAAGTTTGCCTGTTGAACAGATTAGACAGCGAAATCGATAAAATTGATCCAGACTGTGCTTTAAATAACACTGTCCAACAAAATAAAACTTTTTTCGAGTTTTGCAATACCTGTTGGGTGATTCTTATACACTTTGTCATTCTAAAACCAAATCCGCACGTAGAATTGCCCCATCACGCAACGTTTTCGAAAAATATTGATTTTTGTAAAACTGCATGATTTTGATAAAAAATGACGTGGTACGCAAAAACTAAACACGCGAGAAAGTTCAACTTTGAGTCATGAGATAGAGGGGACTCTCCTCTACACATCCATATAGCCAATTATATTTTTATGTACTCAGTAATAGTTGTAAATGGTTGTTAAAGTTTGAAAATGTGCTGACGCGGGTACTTTATACGCTCTATTTTTGTATTTATGTCAAAAATCCTTTATCTAGCAGGAATTTACTATACAGGAATGCATTCTGCAGACATTTCTGGTAAAGAAACCATTCACGAAAAGTATTTGCTTCCCTTAATGTACGAGAAGGATTAGAAAATATTCATTGACAGCTTGTGCGCGACGCGTTCGCGCCAGACGACCATTGCAGCCTTTTTTCGACTCGCCAGGGCCGTCGCTATGCGTAGTCGATGTTGGTACTACTCAAGTATGTCTTTGCTTACTATGCTTAATTACATACATTTTTTTTTGTCTTTTTGGGTGCTAATCATTATAAAAAATTATAAAAATACGAGTTATATTCACATTTCATTGTGGAAATACTTAATAAATAAAATTGAATACAAAAACTTACCTATTTCTAATGTAAACAAATTTAGAAATGTTTCCGCCTTGTTTGACGTTTGTTCCTGGCATCCCGATGTTCAGTAAAATTTTTTTGGTGTTGGACAGTGTAATTAATAATTTGTAAATAAATAGTTGCATACAGACGAGGTGAAGTGCGCAGAGAGCGCAACAATATCAATGTATAACCTACTTAGATACACAGAAAAGGTAACGAAACAAAATACCAAAATGGTAAAAATGGACAAAAATGAACAAAACGGAAAATGAAGTTAGACTGAGATAAAATAAAGAGGGTAAAATACGCGGAAAGTGTAAGGAAATAGTTTTAATTAACAAAAGCGGTATGCAAGATTTCAGTAAAAACTCAAAATCTAATCATCGTTTAATGTATAATAAGGGAAAAAGTCTTTGAAAGGGAATTGCGACGGCGAAGCGCTCGGGGAACGGGAAATTGAAAATACAAAGTATTGTAGAAACTCCGAGCGCCGTTAACATATTTCTGCTGTGCTGTACAAGCTAAATACGTTTAAGCGAGATACGTTTCAACCCTAACTCGCGAGCAGAAACAACGACGACCCACGCATAATGAGCGTTACACCCCATTGCTCCACGGTGCCTTGAACACCTTCCATTTTGTGTAACGTAATCCTATGACATCCTGTTAAGGACCGTTTCGTGTTTCCGAGTCCTAGTACACGGTTCGATATTTATCAGAACGGTAAGTGTGCGTTCAAATTTTATATTTTCCAATCATTAAATTATAAATTGATTCATTCAACGAAGCAAACCGCAGAAGTTGCGAAAAGATTATAAACTAGAGTTTGACACAAACAATTTATACGTAATACTGCATTTCTAGGACATGGTTTTACTTTAATACGCTTGACAGGGGAAACAGGAAATTCAAAGAAAACCTTTTCAGAATTCGTGTTTTGATACCAAATTTATGAAGATCTCTAGAGAAAGTATAAAAAAGCAAAAATAACTGACTCGTTGAAAAAACCGGTGCATGGATGTAAAAATGCAGCTGAGAGAAGGCCAAATGAATATTTTATAACAACGAAAACGGAAACGTTTAGCTCTGTCAACAGCCAAACAAGAGATAAAGTAGCGTCTCTTACTTAGAATTAATGCATAATACTTTTTCGACCCTTCGCAATATTAAAACGTTTATTAAATGAACATAAAACTATAAAATTAAAAGAAAAAAGTACGCGATGTTTTACAGAAATAGCTTTGGGAGAATAGCTGCTGCATCCTTTTAGCTTCAAATATTTAGCTCAATTTTGTAACTTACACTACGTAAATATAGCATAGTAAGATATGCATACTGATTTCGTAACGAGACATAATTTACTCGTAAAAAAATTGTTTAATGCTTCTTAATTTCCAACAATTTCTACCACCGACTAGTACAGATAATCGAGGCTCTACTATATCGTGAATTAAGACTAAATCTACCGAACATTAAAACTGATTAATGTACGTTGTTTTATAAAAATTGCAAGATACAATTTATTTAAAATGTCTGCGAGTTTTATTAATATACATGATCGAATAAAGAAATCTGTGGAATCGATTTTTGCGAGGGCAATTTTATTTCTAAAAGTTTTATAATTTAAATTATAATTTTTTTTCTTTAGAAAATCTAAAAATTGTTCCACTATGGTAGGTTTAGTGTTAACTTTTTAAGGCACGGAATTTTAGAAAATAAAAAAATCCATGTTGTTTTTCGTGGGTCAAAAAATATCTCACCATATTCACGCATTAAACGGGTGGAACACTTTTAATACCACCATGCTTCGAAGAATTAAGCAAACAAACATGTTATAAAGTGTGTCGTTTGGATCAGAATAGTATCACAAATATGTTGTTACAAGTTTACGAAGCGATCTTTAGAAATGGCGATGCTTGTCGGTGTTTGCGGATATTAAATGTATTTACTTGTTATCCTTTCACGTTTTCCACGGTCGCGCTAAGAAATCAAGGAACATTGCCTGCGTACGACACCACTTCTTTTCTAAATAAGCAGCATTTTATGCGCACGTAAAACTTGTTGAATTTCTCTTATTTTTCAACCGTTGAAAATGTGCGCAACATAATGTTTGCGGTAACGTTGCTCGCGGAATTTCACGACACTCTCGAGAGCGACATTCGAGTAACGTTGCTTGTAAGTAATTTGCTAGCAGTTCGAAATGCGACCAGCTTCGCGGAGCATGGCGTGAAGTATTAAACACCGCGTAAAGCATTTCCGGCGTCCCTGTCCACTGGGTCATTGCCCATTCGTTCCCGAAAAACAGCGCACCCCGGCAAGGCAGTCCCATTCGTTTCGTTACCATAAAGCCGGGTCCCGGTCGCCCCCGAAAATTCAATGGAGTTTCTCCCAGTCTGCTTTTAGCCGGGCTAGAGGTACTGAAGCATTAGCGTGAGTGCAGGCAATGTTGGGTAGGGGGGTATAATGAATATGTTAAACTCGTTGCCTCCCTAGTGTCTCGAGGATCTTGGTGTTTCGCGCCACGAACTCCGCTGACTTTTGCTCGAGAACGGATTTCATTGTGCAAACATTGGTGCCTACAAGATAACGTTTGAGAAAAAGTACGAACGCGACAACGAAAATGACGATTCTGAGCAGCATTGCCAGATGATATATTCTCTTCGAAATGTTTACCCCTTTACTATGAAATCTACCTCGATTCTCCTTATAGCGTTTCTCAGTGCCCAACGATACTAGAGGACCACCGACTACACTTTCCTCAAATACAGGTAAAACAACGAGAGTCAGTGATTAAAACGATGAACTTTAACACTAGTGTGGGTTCCTTGACTCGTGGGTCCTACAAACTATCCATAGATATTAACCCTTTCGATATGAGCGCCGAATATATCCGGCAGAAAAAGATGATGATTTCTAGTACACTTAATTTGCAAATGTTAACTCCTTGCCATAGCTTTTTCTTTGTAACTAAAATTATTCTAACATCTTCGCTAAAGATGTTACAGAAGAGAAAAGACAATTTATATCTTTTACACTGCTACATATACTTCAAAGATTTATCGTAGTTAGAAGAGCGAAAACCAATCCCATTTCATATCCATAAGACTGAAATAAACGAATAATACTAATAATAAATGATACAGTTTAATCTTTAGAAAATGCAACGCAAATACGGAATCAGAGAGAAAGATTGGTTTTTATTTAACGGATCCTCGTATTTCCACGCTAGTTACTCAACTAATAAGCGGTTGCAATTACACAGAACGTCGCGTGCAAAGTGCGACCATTTCGTACCACAGGACAAAGAAATCGAGTAAAGAATTTTACCGAAAATTGGACGCGATCCAGCGGTTTTCCCGTTTCCCTTATCATAATTTAGGTTCACGCGACAGGCTGGTCTTTATTTTCGGCAGCGTCGCCTAGTCGACACTTAAATTTCTATAGATTTCAGCACCATCGATCTCGAAGAGACCGAATACTGCAGCGTCCAAAGGTTTAAGGCTTTTCAACTTTCTCTGATATCGGGTAAGGGTACTCACACAGATATTATTAGTACTTCTAGCCGTCAAATAACTTTTAATTGTAATGTTAAATAACTGAAAATTAGAAGGATCATAACACTGAATAGAAATCTTCCGTGATAATCGCAAGATTCTCGATCCAAGTAATAGTATATTTGTTCTTCTAGTAGTTTTAAGATAGTTTTTACTTTAAAAGAATTTTCTATCAGCTATTTACCTATTGAGCTATTTTCTATTGTCAAAGACAATAGTAAGAAGTGTATCAGTAAATGAAAGGGTTACTGGAAAATAGATGTACCTCCAAAAAAGAACATATCTACTTTGAACAAGTCATCATCTAATTTCGTTACTGTTCTGGGCTTCCAAAAAATCTTAAAAAATACTGTAATACACAGTGAAATGCACATTTTAATATACAATTGTTGGGACGCTAAATGTTTAAAATATTAATGAGAAAAAATAAATATCGAAAAGAAACAAATCTTAAAATGATATTTCCTTATATACGCAAGCGATCTATGTTGTCCAAGAAACTAACTGATCTAATATTATCAACTGATACAGGAAATTATATGGTATTTAAGTGGTATTACTGCATGCACCAGTACTAAAATCATTTCTAACATAACTAACTAGATAGCCAACTCCCCACGTTTAATATTACACATTTAAACGTTAATGGTCTACTTATAAAATGTCTATAAACCTTTTGCATTCGAAGCTGTTGTAACTCGGAAACCAAGAAAATTTTTCTGACCTAGAATATCTTCATACTACATGATTTACTTAATCCTGTGGATACAGAATTTTTTTTACTGTTAACCGTTCTAACAACAGTTAAGTTTTTATCAATTTAATAGAAACAAACATAGCAATGTAAGAATCATAAGAGTTCATCAAAGAATTCATAAAAATCGATTCAATAGATCCATTTGTTCGGTTATACTTTACAATTAAAATCGCAAATAATCCAAACAAATTAAATCTTGGAATTTTTACAAGACGGTATACACCAGCTAATTTTAATGATCGGTAGGTGTAGTGCTAATTTGAGAACGGCGAGCAAGGTGTTAGAATTAAACATAGAAAATTGCAGATGCTTCGGTCTGCAACAATTAACAGACTAGGTCGTGCAGAACGGTCCACGAGGTGTTTCGTGGTACGCCAACGACAACAAGACGTGAAGAAGCGTTGAAGAGATGAGAAGTTCACAAGAGGTGTGCAGGAATGATCGTCGAAGGGCAGGGAAAGGGTGCGAGAGTGCAGCAGCCCGTTGTTAGGGGAACGTGAAAGTGGAACATCGCTCACGAACGAATGAAGGAAAACCGGCGTGCGAACTCAGCTCGTAGTTCTTTCGCGAGATTTCCCTTGTACGGCTAACACACGCTCGCATCGCGCGAATCGTGTTTCAGAACGTCATCGCAGCCACTTTGTCGCCGTATGCTCGAGGACTTTCGAGGCTGAGCGTCTCTCTCTCTCTCTCTTTCTCTCTCTCTCTCTCTCTCTCTCTCTCGCACTGGAAGAAAGCCGGTTCCGAGCGGCTGCGAGCGTTCGCGCGAAATTTACGAATACGTCGAAACAATTTCCATGCGCTAAACAACACGGCGAGGAGAGACCGTACGGCCCCGGAATGGCGCGTTCTGTACGAAGACTTTTCCTGTGTGACTCGTTTACGCCTTTCTTGAAGCCACACGTTGCTCCAGGGAAGTCCGTTAGTTTACCCAAAAGACAACTCTTCTACGGGCAAAGTGCAGCAACAGAAGAAGAGGCGACACTCTGGGCGGTACCTTTGACGTCGGTCGTTCGACTGTCTTTCAGCCCCTTGCGCTACAACGATTGAAACTTCTTCGTCGTTTATAACGTTCTAGACGCAAAACTACTTGACTACATTAATTTTTAACCCCTTGCCATATCATAACGAGTCAGACTCCTGACGAAGAATTTATACAAAATCTAACAAATACAAATATTACGTCTTCCTTTTTAAATGAGATCAAATTTTATTCTTTAGTAATTGTTGAAAGTTTCTGTTTATTTAAAAGTAAAATATTAATCTCGTTTAGTATGTTCGTATGCGTATAGAAGAATCATAGTGGTGTTGGATGACCAACTCTATTATCAAGGGCTGTCTCACTGTGGACAGTTACGCATCCGCGTACTCATCCTTCACGCAACTTCACCAGGGTAATCATTCGTGCCCTTTCTCCTTCTTATTCTTAGCTCCTAAAATAGATATATAGGAGTACAAACCCAAAACGAATGCATTAAGTATCCAAATTCCATACAGAAGCAGACCTTTGATCGAAAAACGTTAAAATCAGTCTACGCGTCGTGTTGTAGTAATCTCTAAATTGTCGTCGCGAACCATGTACGCAATCAGGCGTGAAATAAAACACTTTAAATACGAAAGAGTGTCCGATTCAATTATCTCGGTATCCAACAATGGGTGATGCCATGATTCTCAAAATGAATTTTTAGATTACGGCCAGATAAGTATAAAGGATCTATTAAAGGGATATCAGTGCTAGTTCAGTTTTGTCGTTCTGCGTGTCACAGTCAAGAGAGAAATTATAAAGGGTATACCTTTCATATTAATAAATCCAGTTTGGTAAAAAGTATAAAGAAGTGAATAGAAGACATTGAAGTAAATGTAGCAGTGTAAAAGATGTAATTTGTCCGTTCTCTTCTGTAACATTTTTGGCGATGAGGAAGTTATAATGATTTCAGTAACAAAGAAAATAAATATTAATATCACAGAGGTAGAATTTTACTTCGATGTAAATGAAAAGAATGATATTCATATTCAACGGGATTATGCGTGAAATCTGCATCATGAGTCCGACTCGATATTTTATGATGTCTCGAATTGTCTAGATATTACAACACTTGCATTGAAATCATCTGTTCGCATTCATGTCAATGTACACATAACTATTCTGTTTGTTAAATAGTTATATGTTGTTCCAAACCACTGTTGCAATTATTGTGATAAAATATCGCAATCGCTGGAAACCAGCTCGCACACTATTAATTTATCGTACTAGCATGCGTCATATCGCGAATACTACAATTTTCATGATCGCGGTGATGCTACGGCAGGAAAAAAGAGGCGGATAGAAATGAAAGATAATTTTCCACAATAAGCGTGTAATTTATACATCGAGTAAATTATAATTACACTGTAATGTATTCTCGATTACATTTTATTTCAGTTACGCTCACGATTCGCGTAATTAGCAATTAAATTAAGTAAAAGGTTTCGATTACGTAATACAATTGAAATGCAATTGCAACGTTATGTAAATAAAATTTCATTAAATTACGTATTTCAATTAGCAGAACTCTGGTGGCGGTCCGGAGATGAGGGAGACATTGTCTAGTTCACGATTTCCCTCCCGTGCGGTGATCCGGTGATGAAAGAGACAACGTCTAGCAGTTCAGGACCGACTAAATCCTGTAAACACGCATAATCCTCGGTCGCGAATTGTGTGCCCAGACCTCGGCCCGTAACAAGCGAGAAACGCGCAAAGATTGAATCCAGGGAATCGCGTTTCGAATCGGAGAATAAGCTATCGAACGCAAGGAACGCTCTGTACAACGTTATATTTTCGAGTCGCGACTCGATATTCAATGGACAGGGCCATCGAGTCACGATCAAATTCGGTCGCGACTAAATCGACCGACTCGCGGGACGTGCAACGACGCGAAAACATCGAAACGGTGGAATCAGAAGGACATGTCCGGGCGACGGGTCACGGAAACCCCAGCCAATTCAAGACCGGGATTCGATATTCCCGCTATTTCCATCGGAATGCGCGCGTTTTCGGTTCCTTGACAATGGTGCTCCGGTGAACTGATCCTCCACTGCCTTGCGTGCACACGACTTACAACCATTCAATTTTTAACACTGGAGGTTTACGGGAATCGTCGAAATGTCGGGTTCGAATATTTCTAACCCGGTCGACGGCACGGAAACCATCGGTGACCGGCACTATAGAAATACTTAAAAATTATCGTTGTTGAGGCGTCCGTCCCGCGATTCGGGGAGTCGGTCGCTTAAGTACGATGCTTTGAAAGAGCACGTACTAGCTCCAGCGCAAATTAATGGAAAAGAACGTGATCCAGTGAATCACTTTAATATTCGGACACTATACAATTTTCACTTTGGCGCATTGTAATTTTGTTCACGATGAAGAAAAAAAAATTGATTCTAAATTACATTGCTGTATAGGGTCTAGTTAATAAAAGCATAATTTTTATTTATATAATTACGTATTTTAAACGAAACAATGTCTAGTTTTAATATGACAATAATATTCGGACACCTCAGAATGTAACAATTTGCGTGAGCTAGTGTGATATTTAATGCGATTGTGAGGTATGTTTACAAAAATTACAGTCTGTGTAAACTGTCTCGAGCCTCAGAAAATCAGTTGTGTTTAGATATTAACTAAGTTCACTGGTAATAAACGGACGTAAGAGAAACACTTCATGCAACGTACGCCAACTTGTCATTTTTCACAATGCAAAAGGTGAATCGTAAAGGAAAATTGCAGCAATGCTTAAAATTAGTAAATGTACAGTGTGAGATATTATTAAAAGATTTAACTGTAAAGACCGAATACAATCTATTCCTCAAAGAGGCCAAAAAAAAATTTGGACACGCGAGATAAAAGAAATATTATAAGAAAAATAAAGAAAGATCCTACATTAAGTGCACCAAAATTAGCTGCCGAATTATTAGAAGAGACTGTGGACGGTTAGCGCTGGGTGAACTTTTATGACAGGAAGTCACTATTGTTACCCTGGGCCTTGGTTCTTTGATTTTAGATTCTTAAGGCTACGGTGTGGGCCTGTCACCGCCACATCTGGCAATCATTGCCGGCCGACCCAAGGCACAGGGGCTACACCTCCTTCGACTCGACGAACCCTTAGATAATAGGGGGTCGAACGCTGTACAAGTGACCATCTTAGTTACGCTTTCGACACGATCGGGTGGTTCCACCACCTGATCTAAATTACTTGCAGATGTGGGTGCACTTCCTGGTTCGGCAAATTTGGTCACCCCTGAAAATGCCTCCAGTATCCCCACTATCTACCCTCGATTGTTGTCACTTGTACAGCCCTCCCAGCGAATCGTAAGGCCCAGAAAACATCCATAGACTTCCGTTGGTCCATCGACTTCTTCTGAGAGAAGGGATGATCAACGGAAAGAGTAGGGACAAGCCTTTATCAGGGCGAACTCGTGGCTGTCTCGAGATAGTTGAATAGAAACACATTTAGATACATAGATGATACTTAGAGAGACGCGATCTTGTCACGTTTCGTGTTATACATCGTACTTGTACATCACGATAGCCTCAGTCAGTACTTCGAACCTCGTGAACATTGTGTAGGATCTCAGGAAAAAAGACGAGAGGGACCGCACCGGGAATCGAACCCGGGACCTCTCGGATCGTAGCCGATCGACTACCCACTGACCCACGGAGCCCTCCTGCGAGCTCTTTTTCCCGATTTCCTAACGTTTCTTTGGTCTGAGGGGTCCTGATCCCACCCACTCGGCCATACCTGACAATGACATTCGTCCTCGAATGTCCGCTAACGCCACACTTTCGCTCGTGTTAAATGCTGTATTCTCTCTCTATGCTCAAAACTCTGTATCGCCTATGCACAAACACCGTCAGTAGCGCCGCCGTGCGGAGATCGGTGTTCCCCCCATCCCACTTCTGACACCAATTGTAGGATCTCAGGAAAAAAGACGAGGGACCGCACCGGGAATCGAACCCGGGACCTCTCGGATCGTAGCTGATCGACTACCTACTGACCCACGGAGCCCTCCTGCGAGCTCTTTTTCCCGATTTCCTAACGTTTCTTTGGTCTGAGGGGTCCTGATCCCACAATTGTTATATATAGTCCTTCCTAAACAGGGAAGGTGGACCTTCGAGAAGTTTAGTTAATCATTAAAATTTAGTCGGCACACCACGTGCAAACAGCCAAAGTCTGACGGATTGAAAAATCCATCACAGACCGCAACAGACTGGAAAGAAAGTGCACCCCCAAACAATACGCAGAGCATTAAAAGAATGTGGTTATAATGGACGAGTTGCTCGGAAAAAACCGTATGCGGATGAAACTAATAGAAAGAAAAGATTAAATTTTGCGAGAGAATTTGTTTTAAAAGAAGACGCGTGGTGTAATGACGTTATTTTTAGTGGTGAGAGTAAATTCAACATTTTTGGATCGGATGGATGAAGAATGGTGTGGCGAAAGAAAAATGAAGAATTAAAAATTAAAAATACGAAGCCGATTATAAAGCACGGAGGTGGAAATGTACTTGTATGGGGATGTATCTCAACATTTGGAACAGGTGAATTAATTTTTATTGATAACATAATGGACGAAAATGTATACCTGAACATTTTAAAAAATAATTTACATAAAAGTGCAATAAAAATGGAGATTCAGAATACATGTAAGTATTATCAAGATAATGACCCCAAGCATAAGGCACGTATCGTACAGGAATGTTTGCTGTATGATTGTCCAAAATTATTACAACTGCCACCTGAGACCCCAGATCTGAATCCTATAGTGAATTTATGGGATGAAGTAGACCGACGAATTAGGACAACTGCAATAATATTTAAAGAAATGTTAAAAGAACGACTGAAAAAGGAATGGAATAATATTAGTGCAGTATATTTGAAAAAAAATAATTTGCAATATGCCTGAAGTATTAAATAAGGTCATTCGTCAAGAAGCATATCCTACATGATATTGAATTACTTTTCGTTTGTAAAAATTAGTACATAAAATATCAGTCTTTAAAAATGTTCGAATATTATTGTAACGTTAAAACCAGACATTGTTTTGTTTAAAATAGAACATTTAATAAACGCTAGTAATTATATAAATAAAATTTATACTTTTATTAACTGGACATTATGTAGGAATGTAATTTAGAATTAATTTTTTTTTTCTGCGTCGTGAACAAAATTGCAATGCGACAAAGTGAAATTTTGTATAGTGTCCGAATATTAAAGTTACTCACTGTAGTTGAAATGTGAGACCCGACCAGAAGCTTATATTTTTGGGTGGAAGTTTATTCTGCGTATTCGAGCGTGTACAAGCGTCAGCGTGAGCTGACCCATCGGATGTGATGTGTACGGATACAGTAGCTGCTTATATAGTACTTTCTGGGACCCAGTATCGGCCAATGGTGGTTCGTGATTGTCGCCCTTTGTCTAGAGCGTTAGGGGTAGTGGAAGCACGGGTTTTCCCGACCGGCGGTGACGTAGCCTCGGCGGTGGGCGTCGGCAGGTAAAAATTGTATGGTTGTACTTTGTACCGTTTGAAGCTACGGTAAATTCAAGAGGCGAGCTTCAACAATCGTCATAAAACTAATTGTTGCGACGGTAACACCGAAGGTTGTACGTGCTTCACCCTGTCCTCGGCAAATTAACGAGCATACCCGAAAGGGATGCAATAAACAATTTAAATCGGCTACGAGAGAGCCAACCATTTTACAACCACCGTACGAGGGCAGTTTTTATCCCGACAGACCGGACACCCAACGAAACGACAAACAGATAAGCAACGATCACGATGTTACTTCATTGACAGCTTCCTACTCATTCAGGTATACCAGTTATATAAATATGAAACCGGAATTTGCTCATACATGGCGCTAGCTGTTTTAACATCTGACAAAGATTTTCAACTCACAACCATACAAGTTTCTTACAACATAGTTTCTAATAGCGTCGAACATGTCGAATTTTCTGCCTGGAAACTACGATTTGCGGAGAGTCACAGACAAAAATTCCAATTTCATATTTACATATCTAGTAAGTACAGCTTAACACTAGAACTACAAAGCCAGTCGTTTTGACTGGTTCCTAGTTCTTTCTGTCGCAATTATTGAAGTTATAAAAATGTTTTAATTAGAAATTTTTAGATGTACTTCGTTAATGACGTGTACCTTACAATAAGAATCGTTTGAAATTTTAATAGATGCAGTCTCGTTATTATTACAAAGCAATGCATATCGTTGGATTTATTGTTCGGTAGTTGTAATGTTAAATGTTCATGTACTACGCAGGACAGTCGTAATCGTAGTGTACGTAGACTACGTTCTACCTTTGCGTATTTATATAATTTACTTAGTGTTACAAAAGTGACGTTCCAAATTTTCTCTGTGAGCACAGCTAAAAAGATTTAAAAACGTGACTTGTGTTGTTAAATAAAAAAATTATTAAAAGCCTCGAAGTTACGTTCACTTGTTATCTTTTTCTATGTTCGACAATAGCGACAAGATGTCGAAGATTATCGTCTGTTCACGATATATCGCGATATCAATGCATCGAAGTTACAGAAAACGACGGAAAGATCCAATCAGACGGATGAAATGTCTGAGAACGAACGATCGATCGACTCTCGGTAACATCGTCAACCTTTCGAGCACGAACGCCGCACGGTTCCGCACGCAGATGAAACGTACCAGGACGAATAAACGTACAAACCGAGTTAAAAGGGGCAACCCGGATTCCTCTGAAAAGGGACCGCGATCCAATTACCTCGTTTCCGGCATTTTCCCGCCCGCGGCAACGGTCAAAACTCGCTTCAGTTTTCGCAGTCAGTCGCGGCCGGATTTCGCGCGGATACCACTTCGAATTATCTCGCGCGTACTAATCCATCCGACACGATGTTTCGGCTATTGTTCGGCTGGCTACCGTCCACCCAAGGTAAATACGCTGCGAGCGACCAAGAAGATTCGCAAACACACCGCCCGTAGCTCCCCTTTTTTCGATTTGTTAATGTTTGCCAAGCAATTCGTGCAAAAGATACAACGTGGCTTTATGAAATCAGTGAACGCGAGTTACGTAACAAAAGGCTTGAGAAACAGCGAACCAAAAATCTGGTCCCAATAGGAACTCGTGAAATATTTAAACAAATGCGTGAAAACCGATTACAACTTACAGAGTTGGAGATTTTAAATAAAGTCTAACATATATAAATATTATAGTTTTCTTCTTTGACGAGGTCAAATGTTGTTAATTTTTAATCTTAATAACTCTTCCGTAACATTTTTAACGGTGGAGATGTTATAATAACTTTAGTTACAAAGAAAATGATATGACAAGGGTTTAAAATGAATATCGAAGAAGAGAATTCATAGAGATTCGCTGCATGAATTAAAAATGAAGTGTAAGAGTTGTATTGATTTGATATAAATTGATTAAAGAGCGCATCAAATTGATTATACATATTCATCATTAAACAGGAATAAGGAAATATTGTCCAGAGAGTAAAAGGAACCTTACCACCCACGACTACTGAGAATTTTTACACAAATACGTGCCAACAAATTTACAGTAAACTTTAATTGGCTATTTTCTCAACTATGTCATAGACACCTCAAAAGTAGAGATTAGTCCTAAACATATCTTTTATTTCCACTATTATTAGACGCAGCTGCGATTATCTAAATGGAGCAATGGTAAATATTGAAGTGATCTGAAAGAAATTGATTGCAGTAGATCAGACCACAGAATACTGAATGAATTGCAAAAATATACATCACTAAACAGAGATCGGGAGACGTTATCCAACACTCAAAAGAAAATTAGCCCAGACCTCTTAAAATTATTGAAACAAACACACACAATCTAATCACAACTTACAGCAAACTTTAATTGATCACGCCCCTAACTATATTAAGAAACATCAAAAGTAAATACTTTCTATTATCTCTTTTATTTTCACTAATATCAGAAAACACGATGTATACCTAAATGGTGCGTTAACGATGATTGGACAAGTTTGATACAAATTGTTTGCAGAAAATCAGACTCCGGAGTAACAAATTAACTAAGCGGATATTTATTAGCAGACAGGAATAAGTGGACGTTACCCTTGCCATGACAAAAACGAACCAGAGCAAACCACGATAAACCATAGAAAATTAAAGTAAACCAGATTCAATCAGAGCAAATCGGAGTTGGTCGAAGCAGACCAGAGTTTCTTAAAATAGCTGAGAGTTGTCTGGAACAGTTTAGAAATCCCCAGGACAGCTCAAACTTGCTCAAAGTTAACCGCAGGTTCGCAGAGAGTGTAGAAGCGGACCGCAATGGTCCAAAGAGTGTCGAGCGAATCAGAATGCATCATAGAAAGATCGGTTATCGAGTTTATGAGATATTAATATAAGTTGAAGAGAATTCGCTAATATTCCCGTCGCGAAACGCAGTATGTACGGTATCTCCTCGCTGATTTCGATCAGGGAATTTTAAGAGCTAGAAACGCATTTCGCCGGCAACGTATCACTTTCCATGAAGCACAATATTCCGCGAAACAATTTTAACAGACATCAAAAGAGTTTCATTCGTTCCGCGTTGCGTTCCGAATGAAACGCGAATACTCTTTCTCGATGAGATTAAAAGACTACGATAACAGAAGTTTCATTTTGCGTTTACGACCAGCCGAACTAGCTATACGATGCTACATAAGTTCATCGACATATTTCTACAAAGCCAAATTCACAGTTCATCCGACTATATACATTGTCCGTAGCGATTACAAAAAGTTAACTGCCGGAAAGTTCGAGCAAATAGTAACTATATAAAGTATTTCCACCCAAGTGGAAAGGTTCCTGCAATAACTACGCGTTTCGCCAATTTCTGCTCCGCCGTCAGTCAATAATAACCTTTTATGTGCACAAGGTACTTTAAAAGTTCCATTTTTATGCAACTTCCTCTGTAAATCAGCTGCATTCCGATTTTTCGGAATCGAATTTAATTTAACAAGCAGTACACGGTTTTAGAAAGCACAAGAAGCGAGTATAATAACGAATCTGTAAACATGTTTAACTGAACGAGCTGCTTAAATGTAAAACGATATAATATGTGTGAAATTAATTTATTATAACGTCTATATTATAGACATTATATATTATAACGTCTATATATTACCATTATTGTATTTATAGCTAACGAACCCTATGCTTAAGAGATATTTAACATTAATCCGTATACTTACATACAGAAGATGAAAGTTAAAACATTAAAATGAAACAAATTCTTTTAAAGATTCATGTGAAATCTCCTGTAGCAACAAAGTTCTTAATGATGCTTCCTCGTTGTTAATAAAGATATTATTAACATTACTACATCACGTATGTTCCACGAATCATGAAAAATATTTATACTCGAAGTCTGGGCCCTAAGTAAAACTTAGTACAACACACTTAGAATGACGATTTACTTGCAATAAACAATATTGAAAGAATTTAAGAATATCCATAATACTATTTGGCTCCTGTTTCTTGCAATTCGCGAAGAAAATTATTTTGCAATAAAGTTCCACTGTATTTTTATTCCATCTACGTTCTTCTAATAATCCAATATCAAACTAAAAAACTGTCTCCCCCCTTTTGGAACCATAACTTCACTAGAAGTAACCAAGTGTCAACGATTCGCGACTAGTGAAAAATCTGCGAAGAACTTCGCGCTATCGCGGACAACTATGACTCGTTGAGATTCATTGTTCCGCAACAATCGTCTGCCTTTGATCGTCACGGGCGCAATCCTATCTCAGGATCAGAAGGCGAGAACCATTAAGCAGTTTTTCCTCCGCGAAACAAAGCTTTCCGTGCGGCACTGCGAACTCGAGCCGGATGGCCATTTCAAGCGTTATTAGCCTTTAAACAATATCGATTAATTAATAAGAAGCAGCATTGCGAACGATGATATCGTCAACTTAGTTTCAGCGGGTCGCGCGGCGAAGGACTGTGCGTTTACAGCGGAACGAGCAACTCTGCAAAACAGTTCAATTACGAATCTGAGTCACGGGAAGAGCCTCCGATATATATCGTCGCTTCGGATCTTAATTGCCTTTTCAATCCCGGAATGTTCATTCGACTGACGAAATTTCAATTAAAATCATCGGCCGTTTTCCACACACCCCA
>CM052085.1:12134018-12160430 GCA_028453745.1 Agapostemon virescens
TCTCTCTCTCTCTCTCTCTCTCTCTCTCTCTCTCTCTCTCTCTCTCTCTCTCTCTCTCTCTCTCTTGCAATTTGCCTTCCCACGAGTATTCCGCACGCAAGCAAGCACGCACGGGCCACGTTTTACAAGCGCGACCTATTTAATAATCGCGCGAGCCGGCGATTCGTTAACGAGGTTAACAACGGCTGGCTTGTTTAGCGCCCGGGCCTCTTCCAATTCCAGTCGAGAGATCGTATCGAAGCGTCGTTCGAGGCGGAAGCGAGAGACAGAAATCGAACGTCGCCGGAAGATAGTAGTTTACCGTGTAGATTACGAGCTGAAATTACAGTTCTCGGGTAATCTCGGATTCTACGAATGCTCTCCGAGGAAATTATACGCGAGATATTTATACTACTTGGATTGAGAGGTATGGCTGCTCTCGTTCGTTAACCCGAGGATGCTCGAGGTGTTGATGGGTTTAAGGTCAGTTTAACCCTCGCCCGTTCCTTTACCACTACAGTAAAGCTGCGCGTTAAATGCCACCATCTCCGGCTCGAAACGTTGCACACTATAGTCGTTCCAATTCCTCGAGCAACTACGCGATAACTGCTATAGTATTATCTTCGCTATTGCGGAGTGCAGTCGTAGAGTGTCTCGAATTTCTACTTGTGACTACAATCCGTAAATAAAGTTGCGTCCACCAGTTAATAATTTCCCTTTATTGTATCGTTGCAATCTGTATCGGTTTTTATTTAAAATTTTAAAAGGTGTGTTTTGACACCTTTCGCAGAAATAGTGGTCAAACAATTGTATTAACAGTAAACCGAGCATTAAAATTGACCGGTTTATATTATCTTATAGAAATGACAAGATATGATTTGATTTCTAAGAAGGCAATTTTATAATTTTAATACTAGTAAAATAGGAAATCTAAAAAGGGTCATTTATCCCACTGTGGTAGGTTCAGTATTAAAGACTGTTCGATAATTAAATATGTTAAATGTTAATAGACTTTAAACGAGCTGTTTAACTTGAATAATCAGGAAGTGCGGGTAATAGTTCTTGAATCAAAATGCTACATAAACTACCCCTTAAAAACAGATGTAAAGAAGCATGATTTTGTGAACAAATTTTTCTGCAGTAAGGAATAATTGTAAAAACATAAAGACTGGGTGTGACTGTAGAAACTTTGGACAGTGTCGTTAGAATGAGAATAAAGTTCGAGTGGTTCCGTGTTGAAATTCGAACAGTTCAAACTTCATTTGGAGTCCCACTTCGAGCCCTGCAATTCTCGCATAGATATAGAGCTTGCATAGTCCAGGTTGACAACAAATGTCCGTCCGCCATGTCGCCAGTGTGGAATGGGACGTTTCGACCGTCGATTCGTCAAACGAAAACCGCGAACACGCTTAATATTCCTCGGTTCGCGTCCTCGAATCAAGTTTCACGCTCGTGCCCGCGTGCTTCGAATTGCACGATGCATCGAAACCAGTCTCCAGCTCTTTTCACGCTCGGTTGATTTCCGACGGGAAAGTGTCGGGCGGATTTCGAGTGGCTCCCGCGATTGCCGGCCTAAATCGCTTAGGAGATTCAGTTCTGCTTGCCTTGGACAGATCGTAAACAACCGTGACGCAACACACTGCCGTGACTGCATTCCAGTTTTATCGAGAGCTTTCGCGATAACGGCTGACATAATTAACTGATCGAGAGGGAAATCACCTGGGTAAAAATTTTTATTCAATCCGAACGAATTGGGGACTTAAAAAGTTGAAATGTACCATTGGATTACTAGGTCATTAAAAACGTTTCAATTAAGCGATTGGAATCCTCAAGTTATTGAAATTCTTAAATTCAAGTTATTGGGATACTTAAGTTATCGGGATCCTTAAGCCGTTGGCATTTTGAAGTTCTTGATATCCCCAAGTTTTTTGGGACGCCTATGTTTCTGGAATTCTCAAAATTTTGGGGTCCTCAAATTATTCAGATTCTCAAATTTCTGGAGTCCTCAAGTAATTGAGATCCTCAAGTTACCGAGATCCTTAAGGTATTGGGATCCTTAAATCATTGCCATTTTGAAGTTTGTCAAATACCCAAGTTTTTAGGATCGGTAAGTTAGTTAAATCATCAAGATTTGTGGACCCCCAAGTTTTTTGAATTCTCAAGATTTTGGAATGCTAAAGTTTCTGGAAACCTCAAGTTTTTGGGGCGCCTATGTTTTTGGGATTCTGGAATTTTTAAGATCCTCGAATTATTGGCATACTCAAATTCTTGAGATAATCATATTATTGGGATCCTCAAGACTTTGGAATTCTCAAGTTTTTGGAATTTCCAAGTTTACAAAATTCTCAAATTTTTTAGGATCTTGAAACTGCAACTTCGAATACTCGATCGTAGTAAACTTTTGAAATCTTGATCCAACTCTAACCGACTACGATTCACCCGAACTTTATAAACTTTCCAGATCTCGATCTGATTGCGAGAAAATTTCTCGACCCGAAGGTGAAGTTTCGAATACCCGTACACCCCTGATCAATACACAAAACGATCGTGCGTTCGTTGAATCGCCACATTCGTCACAACGTTTTACCAACATCACACATAGAGCAGCGCTCTGATTGGTATGCATTTTTCGTTAATAACTCGAAAACGAAAGTGAGAACTTTCTGGTGAAAGTCGCTAAAAATCGGACGAAATGTATTCTTTTTACTTTTATAAAACAGCTCACAGTATTCAAACCGAAAAAATTGGGGACCTGAAAAGTTAACATGTACCATTGGATAGTAGGTCATCAAAAAAGTTTGAATTAAGCGATTGGGATACTCAAGTTTTTGGGATGTCCATGGTTCTGGGATACTCAAGTTTTTGGGATGTCCATGGTTCTGGGATACTCATGTTTTTGGGATGTCCATGGTTCTGGGATTCTCAAATTTTTGGGGTCTTCAAGTTATTGGGATTCTCAAAACTTTAAAATAGTCACTTTCTGTGCTGCGTAAACCTAGTGTTAAAAATCGTCGTAAACGTGAGAGATCTCTGGGCACGTTTGCGAAAAAGTCGAAAACCGACAACGTTTTGTACATCAATTAAGGAAACAGCGATTATCAAAGACTTTCCGTTTGAATCAATACTAAGTACACCTCGAATATCCTTATGGCAACAAATTATGTACTCTGTGAATCCTGGAGGTTGATCGTTCTTGGAGACTTAGGATCCCTCGAGGGCGTGATCGGACAGTCACGAGCACTCAGTCGTTCTTAGTGAGCACGCAGGTCCTATGATTTATACACGACCTCAGCGAATAACGGGTCGTATCGTGCTCAAATATCGGAAACGTTAGCGCCTTGGCTTAGGTCTGGGGTCGCGGATAACACAAAGCAGTGTGTACGAGCAGGGGTTGCTGGTAATCAGATACCCGTGTGTTAGAACCCTCTAAATGCTGTGTCACGGTAGTCGAATAATATCTCGTGGATGTCCCGAGACTGCTATGCACGCACACGTCGCTGGACACACACGGCAAAACGCTGCAGTTAGGTCTAGATCTGAACTGGGTTAGGCTAACATGTTGGAATCTTCATATGTCAAACTATAATATTAACACCTTCCCTTGCAATTTAATACGAAGCTTTTTGAATTAACACTCGACGGGTCAACCATTTTTACAATTATATATTTGATTCTGAAGAACAAATCGAAATCTTGCAGCGTCAAACTAGTTACAACACCTTGCTGTGGAATTCGAACATTTTTACATTTTTATAATCGGGGAAGGCTAGCAAGTTGTAATCTTTATACGTCAAACTGTTAACAACTTTCCTTACAATTTAATACCAAGCTTTTAAATTAACACTCGACGAACCAACCATTTTTACAGTTATATAATTAATACTGGCGAACAAATCGAAATCGTGCAGCGTTAAACTAGTTATAACACCTTGCTTTGCAATTTTTGCATTTTTATAATAGGCGTAGGCTAGCAAATTGTAATCTTTATACGTCGATCTATTAACAACTTGCCTTGCAATTCACATGAATCGTTAAATAGCGAATTGATAAAGGAAAAAGATAAAGGAATCATCCAAATTACACCAAAGCGCCTCCCCGAGGATTTACCGATGTAACAGTGATAGACAATTAAAAATAATCCACGACATCTCTCCTGAGACGTTTATTTAACCCTTAGCATTCAAATGACACCACCGAAAATTGGCATACTTTGACATCGCTATGTTTGCATTTAAGAAATCGATAAAAAATTAAATGTTACTGTTACGTCGTAACAACATTATATATAAGCGCATACAAATAGTTCGACACTGTACAAGTTGAGCATCCTGTATATTCCTACAAGCCAGCGCATTGGAAATCCTCAGCAATAAACCACTCTCACGTCCAACGTCTTGCGACCAGGCGCAACGGCCAAACCGAACGTTTACCTGTGATCGCGCTGCTTGACCAAGCCACCATCGACTCTGATTGGTGCGCTTACATGAACCATTTTCTGTATAAATACTGCACACTTTTCGTACTCTAGTCAATTCACATTTCAAACGTCACTGAAACAACTTCGACTCAACTAAACCGCTCATTTGTAAATACGTATTATTTTCGTAAGAAAAACCAGTACGTCGGAATTATTAAACTCAGTTCTGCGTACAAACAAATCGTGTGTCTTTATAATATTATTTCTACCACCCCTAAATATCGAGCCTTGTTAAGTTAAACGCTCGAAGCCCAAGGATAAATATAAAACGTTCTTACAAAACGATTTACTATTCGTGCGCTCAAAACAGTTACGATTACGAGTAGCAGTAACAAACTTCGTATACACGAGAGGAAGTAAATAAGTAGACAATAAACAAATAAGCGTAAATAAATAAAGCAAATAAATAAATAACTCATGTAGAATGCAAGCATTCTGGATAACAGAATGCGTCGATATTGAGAAGAATGTAGTTCGTATGATGGAAGTGCCATCCCAAAGACCTTGTCTAATATCTTTTATTTTGTATTTAATTCCCAAACTTGTATTAACCCTTTACACTCGAAACTATTTTAACTCGAAAACCAACACATCCCTTCTGACCTAAAATATTTTCATTCTACCTGATCTATTTTATCTTATTGATACGGGTTCTTTTACTATTACTCGTTTTTACAACAATTAAATTTTTATTGCAACTAAATCTATAGCAGTTGAATCATTTACCGTTATACATGACGGTGTGGCAATATTAGTGGTGCTTCGGAGTCACCATTCGAGTGAAAAGGGTTAAACTACAACACGTCGGAAGTTGTATCCTACTTCCAAACTTATATTACATTAAATATTAAAATGTCAAGGTCTCTGTTCATCACTCGATTAAAATTGCTCCAAATGCAAAGGATTAAAGCCAAGGGGTAGATAAAGTACTTGTTAGCAACAGTGGCGTGTTTGCACGGTATTCGTCAGTCACAGCCAGCTCGCGTTCCAAATACGTTGTCCGCTAATCACGATCACTGTTCCTCGGGCTACCCATCATCGTGCCAGCGTTTTGCAAGCCACGGTGAAGGGTTGGCCACGATTTTTTAGGTTTCGCGGTCGAGGGTGGAGCCGGTCCGTTTTTCCGTGTGCACACAGCTCTGATTTATGGACAGGCTGGTCGACCGCGATGGTGCATCGCGTTCAAATATCGGAAACCGGTTCATTGCACGCACAGTCGGATATACGCGTTGACGTCTCGACGCCTTCCACCCCGTGCCACCTACCTCGCGAACATTATTTATGATATAATTATTTAGGAAGAACGGCCGATTTCCCACGGACAAACGCGACCACGGCGATGCTGCTGATATACGACGAAACGGTTATTACGCGGCCGGCTAATTCGACGCATCGCGGTCGAATGAAAAAATACGAGAGACACCGTGGCCCACGGCGAGCTCACTGGCTCGACTTTACCAAATGGAAGAGAGTGTAACAAGCACGAGGAAATTCATTGCCCCGGATAAATCGTTGGCGAACAACGAATATTTAAATATTTCATCCACCGCGCTCCGGCGATATCCATTGTTGGCCTCGAAAAGTGAAGGAAAACGAATAACAATGCGCGATAGTGGTAGAAAATAACGGGTTCTAATATTTTTAGTTCGCGATTGTCGAGATCGTAAAGATGCTTCTCTCGGGAATTATTCAACAAATTTATTTCCTCGGGCACGTATTATTTAAAAATAGTTAAAAACTTCGTCCGCAACGTACACATCCAAAGCGACGAGGTTTGAGATCGCCTTTATCGGAACTATTCAAAGTCGCTAGAAAGCTAAGGAACGAGTGACCTTGCGCGACGGCCAAGACCGCATTTCACGACGCTCGTTAAAATCTTCAATAGAATGCGTTTCGTTCGTTAGGTTCGTGTATCGAAACGAGGTCTTGTTACCAGACGTTTCTTTTTCGAAAAGGGAAAACAATTTCGAGACTTCTCGCGCGCGGGAGCGAAGCGTCGTTCCGAAATTTCACTGACGGAATTTTCACCGCGAGGCGATGGAAACGCGCGGAGCAAACGACCCGTGAAAAAAGTTGTCGCCGGAAATAATTGCGGATTCGCGAGTTCGACGTCGAGTCTTGTTCTATTTTTTCCATTTTTTAATTTTTCCTGTTCGCAGGCGTTTTTGGCCCCGTTTCGCTCGATAAACAGCGCTCTGGTCCCCCTCTACACGTTTGCATTATCGTTGAAACGTCACAAAAAAGGAGGACGACGTACAGGGTGTCCTGAAAGTGTTAGAGTTACTTGAAAAAGGAACTGCTCGCGTTATTTTAAGAAAGTTTTTCCTTCGTGAAGAAACCACCCGTGGCTTAGTCTTGGAGTTATTAACAGAAAACGTGGACGAATCGGTGCGCAGCGTAGCTATTGGCAGAGTCGAAATACGTCCGCTGCAGCCGCATTCTGATTGGTCCGTGTTTTTCGTTAACAACTCGAAAACGAAGCGTCAAATCGTGAAGTGGCAAAAGAAAAAGATTCTCAGATTAACCATATTTATGCAACGTGTAATGGTTAAATTATTTTGGTCTTGTTTAATCAATTCCTATCCAATTCCATGGAGTGTAGGTATTTATTTAATTTTGTAATTACAAAAACTCGATAATTAAATTAAAGAAATAATAAATAGAACGCGATTGTTTCTGCGAAATAAAAACATTCTGCAATAAATTGTACGAAACCAGAGTATACACGGAATAAAATACATTTCTTCTATTAATGGTTTTCATAAATCGACAACAACGTATCTTCGTTGCACATCATTGCACCGCGTTCCACTTATCCATATTTACGATAAACTCATAAAATCTGCCGTCCACGTTTTATACACATCAGCGAACAAAATACCGGCATTATATATATGCGGTCGTATAAATTATTTCGCAAAACAAACAGAGAACACGGAAAAGTTTGATCACCGTGATCCTTATCGTAATCACAGCGATAAAGATTATACAATGTGTGATTACGTGTTTAAGATTTCGTGCCTATCTCAGTTTGTTGTGGTCGATATCTTTTCGGGTATCATGCTCGATTCGGAATGCATTCGGAGCGAGTTAATTCGACCGAGTAATTTATGCATGCATCCTGTGATACTGTGAGTGAAATTCGCGAGGTGTACAGAGCAAAAAATGTTTCCGATACGTTCGTTGCATCACTCGAACGTTTAACGTGGCAACTATTGCACCGTAATTATTAATATGTAGATATTATCACGATACTGCTAATTAGGTATTCGGTGTTTACTACTGTCCGACTTTGTATCGCGCAACTTTGCTATTTTGAAATACAGAGGCCTTGTAATTCGATCGTTTAGCCTCGAATACTAGCAGACATTTCTTGTTCTAACTCTGTCAAAGCAGGAACTGCATAAATCAGATTCTATGAAAGAAATTAATTAGACCGTTCTTATTCACATTTAAATTAACATTCGTACCAATCAACTGCATCTTTTTCTTTAATATATACTTTATGCTATACTTTACTTGGTGTACCACTTTCTTTGCAACTACAGTTATTATAACGTCTTCGTCAACAAAAATATTACAGAAAAAGATAAGAAATTTATATTTCTTATACGGCTGCATTTCTTTCAATGCTAACATATTGATTAACATGTTAAACGTTAATTAATACGTATCAAATTTAGAAATTAATGTGTTATTTACAATTTATATAATGTTAAGAAATATTCACAATCTTAACAGATTTGATTGAAACAGAAAAGTACAAATGGGGTAAGTGAATCTTTTGCTTATGCACAGTTGTATTTTTTCCATTTAAAGTTAAATAAAATGTGAAAGCTAAGCAAAATAGCTCCGCATTCAACGTGTTAAAAAAGAATAAAGTTATGTTTCGTCTAACAAACGAGCATCGCATTTCTATTTGGCAGATATTGTTTAAAATTTTTGACACGAGTCTGAGTTCATGAATTCAAATTATTTCGACTATTTTAGTGTATGTTGCGATTTTTATTTCTCCTCTGATGTATTTTTTGTTATTAAAAAATTGGTATAACAATGCGAAAATAAGTTATGACTAGTTCGCAGATTAGTTTCATTTATATAATCAAATATTGTGTACAATTTACCGACGTTTTGATTTCATGCCAATTTATGTAAATTAATACAGTATGTTCCTATTTGTAGAAACATTAGTAATTAAGTAGTCATTAATCTGACAGTGACTAACATTACAAAGAATGTATTGTTACAGTGCTTAATATTTATAGTGCTTCATAATTTAATCGATAATAGCGATCAACGAATTTCCGGCGTGTACTCCGCTCCTCGTAGCATTAATTGGCTAATATTTCAATGTATAATTCCCTTATATGCATTGCTGCAAACAGGGATCAATCAGAAGGCTATCGTGTGTTCCGATTTAAAAATACGACCTTTCGTAAATACAGAATATGAAGTAGGATACTGAAACAACATCCGCATACACGCCGAAAAAAGTAAACTCGCGTCGGAAAATATTTGACAAGCAGAATTATCCTTGATAATCCAGGACACCTAGTCATGTTTGCCAGCAACGAGACCCGCAAAAACGTCGACTGACATTCTGTTTTACCCTGCGTACACCGAAGCGCACCGTGCACAATGCATTTGTGACCTTTCAGAGAGTCAGTTAAATCTTTTAACCGATTGTTTTCGATCGCGAATTCTTTAAGCGACTAAACGATGAAAATAAACGCGGCGAGAAGTCTTAAGGAGAATTCGTAACGGAGATGACAGAATTATTCTTGTAGTCACAAGTGTGCAAACATAGAGTCGCAAAACTTGCATTTATTTAATCCTACTCGATTAATTAGATATTTATTTTTCATTAATATTTGACCGTACAGATTTTACTGTTGCTTAAATTTCCGCTTTTAATATCACGCAAGTTTGCGTCGCAACGACTCGCCGATTTAACCCGTTGCCATATTATGACGAGAAAGACTCATGTCGAAGATTTTAAACGAAATATACACAAATATAAATGTGAAGCTTGTATTGCTAGACCAAAAGCAATTTTATTCTTTTTTAAAACGTTGAATACAGAGCTATTTTACCTAGCTTTCACGTCACATTTTATTTAATTGTAAATGGAAAGAATATAACTGTGCATAAGCAAAAGACTCGCTTATCCTATCTGTGCTTTTCTGTTTCAATCAAATCTATTAAAATAGTATGAATATTTCTTAATATTATATAAATTACATATAACACATTATATAACAAAGAAGAAATTATTACAGTTCTTATTATTCACCCCTTGCAATATTATAACGCGTCAGATTCGTGTCGAATATTTTAGATAAAATCGAACAAATTTATTATGCCTTTCTTTTTAGACAACATCAAATGTTGTTAATTTGTAATCGATATTTAAGCATTGAAGTAAATATAGTAGTGTAAAAAATATAAATTGCCGTTTCTCTTTTGTAACATTTTTAGTGATGACTTTAATCTCAAAGAAACTGATATGGCTGGGATTAAGACACGGTCGTGTCGTAGGATATAAAGGTTTTTCCTTTCGGATCAGACTACCTAACCCTTTGCACTCGAAGCAATTTTAAATAAAAAATCGAGACATTTGTTGTCCTAGAATAGTTCCATTATACAGAGTTAATTAATTGAATTTTTAACACTAGTCAAAATGACTTGTTATTAAATTTTTCTCTCGCAGTTATTAAAATTATAAATGTTTCCACGAAAACTTTTTTAAGTGAACTTCTTCATTAAAGCGTACATTATAAAAAAAAAAATGATAATTGAATAATTGTATCCTTACTTAACACGTTGAACGCCGGGCGCATTTTGCGTGTTTCACACAAGTTTCATTTATTTCATTTACGGAAATGATCGGCGTAATTAATGAGATCTGTTGATTATTGAATAGTGAAGTTCTCATCTCGTACCATATTCTGGTTAATTTTGGCAGTAATAAATTAATGTTCAATGCTATCAATTTATTGATAATCATTCTTAAACGACGCAGTGGTGCCGGTCAACGGTCACCACCATGGCATTCAACGTATTAATTAATTAAAAACCAATTTCAGTCTTCACATTTGTGACTCGTTCATGCCAGTATCATTACCGTTGTACTTCACATGTTTATTCAAGGTACTTCAATATTGTTCAACTAATGCATAAATACACACAAATACATTTTTATAGTCATCACAATCTAAATAACAACACTTTAGTACTTTAACTGGCATATCAACAATCTCAAAAATTTGAATTTGTAAAAATAACTAGGAAGTATCTATTTAAATTTTTAACAATTTTTTTAAGTAACATACGCCCACAGGAATAAATTTGTCAAATAATTCTTCATAGATGCATTCTAATACTAAAATAAATTGACGCGGAAGAAGAATAGAACAGAGTAACGCGTTGAAAAGGAATAGAAGAACATTTATGAAGCGAGTAATTAAAATAAACTTAGCGTGGATCAAATTAACTCAAGGTTAATTAAATAAGTGAAAAATTGGAAAGGTTACTGAAACTTCAAGTGAAACACGAACAAGTTAACTCGTTTTACTCGTTTAAAAGGTTATGAGGCCAACGGCCTTGTGACTGCGATGTTCCTAGCAGTTCAATGAAGCAGTTCGGTCAATTTTGACACGTATTCGGACCCCGTCACCAAATAACTTATTCTCATTAATCAGGTAAATCGTTCAGCAGTTTAAAAAATTCGAACTATTTGGAGCTTAACTAATCGAGATAAGACAAGTATAATCGTCCTTGAGAACAGTATCTACCTGATAAAACGCCAACTATAAATAGTACCTTAATAATTCAGGCATTATTTATGAAACTGATAATGATCTATACGATTAGAAATCAAGATTGTTTACTATAATTAGATGTATAACAAGACTGTTTAATTCCAATCATGCATATTATCATACACATTGTACAATTTAGAAATTAAGCATTTCCTAACCCTTTGGAGACTAATTCCAGCATATAAACGACGGTGTACTCATGTATCTAATTCCTAAAGTTCCAAATAAATAATATCATCATTTAAATAATGCAACATCAGCGCACTTTTCCTTTTCATTGCGTTCAAGACTTTAATATACAATACAGTTCTCTGAGAGAAATATATACAATGTTTAAAAAAATCGTCCACAAAGGATTACAAACCAAACACTACTATTCTGTAAATAAAGCGTACATCGATCTTTAATGGATAAGTATACTGCAACGAATTCCAGAGAAGGTCAGGCACTGACAAAGTTCATTCACTGGCATTTAACCCTCCAGCGCAGGGATTAGGTTAGCGAGATCCATGAATTGGATTTGCACAGTTTTATAATTTTGTATAACACATTGAACACTGCGCAAATTTTTTGTGCTTCAAGTTATTTTCATTTGTTTCGTTCACAGAAACGATAAGCGTTATTAATCCTCCGAGTACGGAGACTTGCAGCCCTGTGTCGACGAACTTGATGTAATTATTTTTTATGCAGGCCCCTGAAATGCTAGTCTCTTATAACTTTGCGAGTATCTTCAGGGATGTTTGGAATTGGTTCAGAAATTTTTCTAAGTCGGTAGCATCGGTAGTCTGGCCGCGGCTGATAGATATAGCACCGTTAACTTTTGAGTAGGTACCCCGAAGAGTGGTCCCAAATTGGCCAAAAAAATTAGGTCACCGATTGTTTTGTAGAGTCCGTATATACGTTGCAGAATACGTGGTCAGTGTATCTATCAAGTTTCAGATCCATAGCGATCGAATTGCGGTCGTGGCGCGACATTAAAGCCGCGCGGCGCCGAAAAACGAAAATATGGCCAAAATGGGCTTGCGGCTCGCACCGATATTTCACTAACACAAACGCGTTTACGGTTCCTCGAGGTTCGCGCAAGTATATACACCTGGCATATAGATACAAACATTACCCGACGACCAATGTTTTTCCGCGTTTCGTTTTTAATCTTTACACGCGGTTCCTTACGATTTGTTTAAAAAGGTAAGGATGATAATCACTGAATTGAGTTTCATATACTGTGTAAATAAATATATTTTCTAGTCTTAACAAACTTTAACAAATTTTCAACTTTAACAATCGAATGATTGGATGAGATGAATAACTGAATCTATGCCGCGGATCTGGTGAACGTCGAGTGTGTTTAGGTTGAGTGGAGTGTTTAGAATGTCGGATGAAGTGTGTGCTATCAAAAAAGTAAGTTCGGTATGGGCGTGATTGAAGTAACGAGACATGCGGATTCGTTGATGGCATATTTTTCGATGTAAGTGAGGGAAACGGTAAAAGTAATTGATTGGTTCATTAGTCCGCGTAGACTGGAAGAAATAACCGCCCCAAACTAACGGTCATTCTCAGGTATGGTTCACACCTGAGGATGACGCACCCGGAAAATCCGCGTGTCTCGAGAACTACACGTAGCAGGCAATTACCTGGAAAGACGCCTCGACTCGGACAAAGCATGTAAAGAAGAATAGATTTTGGAAGGCGCGGAAAAGGCTCGACTTCTGGCCGACAGCCGTGAGTCGTAATGAAATAAAGACATTTAACGAACAAAGAGTAATGGCTTTACAGCGAAATTGCTAGCTACGGAGGAATCGTCGTTGTCTCGAATTTTGGGACGTGAAACATCTGCATACCAGATGGGTCATTTTGTTGTTATAAAAATACTGTATGGATTGAAGGCTTTTATGGTTCCTTCTCTCTCGCGCGGAACAACCCGAATATACTAAAGTTTCAGCATTCATCAACTATACATGAATATTGTGTGTAGTGTTTGAGTTTTCGTTGTAGATATAAGGACGTATAGAATATACAGGGTGTCGTGTAATTGGTGGTACAACCGGATAGAGCCTGATTCTATGTCACAAAATAAGTCGAAAATGTAGAATAAAACTTTTCCATTTGGGAAATCACGTATGGTACGACTCGACCAGGCCTCAAGTCAACATATATCACTGTATACTGTCCTTGTTCATGTTAATGATCGATTTGAATATTTTTATACTATTTCCGATAAGTCGGATATCGCACACATAAGATAACAGATACAAATACGTGCTTATTATTCTAGTGTTAATCATAATTATTCTCTTCTGGTCAAATTCCTACGTACATTTTCTAAAGTGTTGTTTTGCAAGTGTATACGATAGACTTGAGTAGACATGAGTCCACAAATAAAAAGTCAAAAGGTGATAGGTCTGGGGATTGTGTTGACCAAACAATTTCAGCATCGCAAACGATCCCGCAATTGAACTTCTCTACTTTAAAAGGTGTTCCATTCTGTTGAAAGATCAAATTTAAACGTATCACTTAAGGAACGTCTTTCAATAATTCCGGTAATACGTCACACATCAAGTATAAATATGCTTTTAACGTTACACTATCAGGAAAGAAATAAGATTCTATAATTTGATCTCCTATTACATTAGCCCACACTCCATCTCACTTGAAAATTATATTGCAAAATAGCATACGGATTTTCAAACGAGCATAAAAATAACAGAAAAAATGATAACACCGTTCATGTTTACAAATACGGCAGAGGTTCAAGGATAAAGATAATCTACAGTGGCATCCGTTGTGTTGAGACTTGGTCGAGTGTAGATACGTCTACCGAGTAGATTTTTAAAGTCAATTTCCTCGCAAACCGGTCGTTTCTATCGGTTTTACGACGTCGCTATGTAATCCTCCGTTCACATTTTTTAACACAGCTGCTCGCTTATCAATATTTTTTGCAGTCAATTTCTTCGCTAACTCCAGCAAAAAACATTTTTCTTTTTGTTCCTACATAATCCCTACTATGCCACATGGGATATTTCCTGTGCCAAATGACAAAGGGATTAGGCGTGGCAATATCCAAACAATGTAGCAATAAATGTTCAAAATTGTTTTTATACCGTACACTACTTTCTAAATGATAACACTTTATTGTATACTGTATACAAGGCGAGGCACTTAAAACCGACCACCTGAATAACTTGGCTGCTATTGGTGATATGAAAAAATGCATCAGGCCAAAATGATTTGGTATTGAGGCGCTGATTAACCGATGTTACTAGTTTTTTTATAGGTGTAGGCGTCAAAGAGATATGAAGGTCATCTCTGTTTTTCTAATTAGAATTAGAAATTTTTTTACTTACATTCTATATACTTTATCATTCTGTATACTTTAATTGTGTAACAAAGTGTCGTTTATAAGTAACAATAGAATGGATTCCACGTGACCCATGTTTAACCCTTATGGCTCCTCTGAGGTGACACTAAAAGCTGGCAGAATATTATTCGAAACAATTTTTACATCATAATGTTACACAAATGTAACATTTAAGAAGCTAGTAAAAATTGAAGTGTTGCACGTACGATTAATAGTAACAAATTTGATATGTACGAAAAGAAATGAACCACGTACAATGGAATTATTTTGGAAAAAATGTATCGACTTAGGAATTACAATTACTTGGGGTGCGAAGGGTTAATGCCTACAAATGTGCAAAGCTAAATTGTGGCTATAACTTTATGTGATTAATACGCTCCGGCTAACTGGTGTGTGCTGACTGATGCTGGGACAACAGTCTCGACTTTACTCTCTCGCTTGTGTCCTTCTGTCCTTGAAAAACCGCCCCTTAAACCTAAGTGCTTCAAGCCAGAAACGCCATGGTTTCGTTGCACTCCAACAATAAAGGTAACGACCATCAACGGGTGCATTCCGTCTACAAGAGTATTCTCGTTCTAATTTGTTTAGCACAAACACTTTTCGAACGATTGTATTTGATTATAATCCGGTTTGTAATTTTTTTATTCAGATGATACTTTATGTTCGTAACTTAAGGGTATAATATAACGCATTTTCATCGGTTATGAAATATCGATTTGCCTCGCACACGACCTCCAGTAGTAGAATATCGTAAGAGATAAAGCTTTCGGACTTTCGGAAACAAAAAATACTATTACATGTACTACAGAAGCGGAGAAGACGGTGGTGTGGAGTCTATGTCACCGTGTGCGTGATATGAAGCCAGCTGGTAAACAATTCCCTTATTTAATGCAAATGCATTTTTGCGTTCACAATAATCGTAAATAATAAATATTAGGACGTGTTCCGTAAACCTAGTGTTAACGGTAAACCTTTGTCTTATAGCTTTCACTATTTTCTTTAAAACAATATAAAAGTTCTGGTAAAAGAAGAATGTCAAATTTACTTTGACATCAATATTTCAGTATTAAATTTGACTAAATAGCGGTAAATTATTAAATCTCTACGCTTATAATATTGCATTATATGTTATTAGATATCAATTTGAATATCCTATTTACCATATAATAGTATCACGGAGATAATAACATTAAAATTTGTGTCGCTCAATCATTATTTGAAATATCCCAATGATTAAAAATGCAAATAATAAGTGCTTAGCAACTTTACTTTATATATATTTTGTTAAAATTTTCGCTCAATTATTAAGAACAGGAAAAAATGATTTCTTAACAGTTCTGCAGCATATCAAGCCTTTACCTCTCTACACGGTATTCTAACTATCTTAACACTAAATCTACCGAGCACTAAAATTGACTAGTATACATTATCTTATAAAAATGACAAAATATATAATTTATTTAGAATTTCTACGATATTCATTGCAATATATGATTGAATGAAGGAATCTATCGAATTCCTATGAAAGTAGTTTTATAACGTCAATAATAGTGAAACAGAAAATCTACAAAGGGTCATTCACCCACACTGGTAGGTTCAGTGCTAAACAATGGAATGGTGCCGGTAGCCGGTGACCGCCATGACGTTCAACATAATGAAAATATTGAAAATAAAATAATCTCGCAATGTTCGTCTCACTCACTCACAGTTCTATACGATACAGAAACAATAACAAATAAATGAATAATAACAGGTAAAAGATCCCAGAATTTCTGGTTGAAATGTCATCGAAGAAATTAATAATTATGATTCGTGTACTGGAGGATTATGTCTGGGTTAGATTAAAATAAAAACAATTTCGTAATTACTCAATGAATTCCCATCTTATTAGTAGCAGTTCTATACAATACAAAAATAATAAAAAAATTAATGAATAATGACAGTAAAAAGATCTCAGAATTTCTGGAAGAAACGTCATCGAAGAAATCGATGCTTCCGATCCATGCACTGAAATATTAAACAGTGTAATTAAAAATGTATTCGAAACGACCCAGTTCCGCGTATCCGACCTTAGCGAAACGACTGGTCAATGAGTCAACACCGTGCACAACGTCTAACACGACTCATACGACAGCCTGTGCGGTGACCTTGAGCACAGTCTGGCGCGTTCGAAATACGAGTCGCATCCGCAGCCATAATACAACAAGAACACGAGCAAAGGTAAAAAACTCAATCATGCAAATCGAGATGAGTACCACTGTACCGATGATTTAAGCCCTGTCCCGTTAAACATGTCCGTATGGTACGTATTAGGAGAATGTCTATCGTGGGATGAGACTCGCCACTCCTGCAAGTCCCACGAGCGTAAAAGATGAAAGACCGCTGGCATCTGTGTGACATAACCTAACGCGGCGCGCGTTCCGTTAACCGTCAATCCCGAGATGCCGAACAGGGAACCGGAGAATTTCGTGTTCGACAAGATATCCTTCCTCCTCCCCCCGTTCCATCGACCGGCATACAATTTCGCAATCTCGTTTACGATTCTCGTAAAGCGCGAGTAATTCTTGAATTCGCGCGATAAACGGACACGCTGTTCGCCAAGGAACACGCGACTGGTACGCGTGGTGTGGTCATTGACGCATCAGGTGTCAGTCACCTCGAAAGGGTCTCACGTGTGCGCTTCGTACGCCGATCCTCGAGACCGAGGCTCTTGAAGCACGTGACACGGGCCGATCGCGAATTTTTACAATCGGGACACGATAACGAGAGAGCGTCGCGTGCGACGAGAACATCTGCACATGGGAAACTCACCAGGTTCGTTCGCGATGAATGCGCGCCGCGCACGATTCTCTGTCTTTCCGCTTCTTCTTCTTCTTCGGTCGCCTCGCACAAAACCCCGTCGCCTGCTCTTCACTCCTTTCACTGTTTCGCAACGTCTCCGCCGATGAATCGGCAGAGTATCGCGTCCCGGGACCAGTCACTTGTCACGAGTGCTGCGTGCACCACCTCGAAACACCAGCTACGAGGAGCAAACCTCGGCGGTACGCGTTACCGGCACGAACAGACTGAGAAACGCGGCACGAACTCGACTGCTCCTCGCCGCACTACGGATCAGCTGCTACTATCGCAGCGCCGGCGCACTCGGCGGCGCGCGCGCGAACTAACCGTCGGGGAAAGAGCGGGAACTCGAATGAACGGCCATTGATTCGACAGGCCGCGTCGCGTCGCCGAGAGAGATTTCGAACAGCGAAGGACCTTGAATTAATTAAACGAGAATTACGTTGCAGTTTGACGGGAATTGCTAGAGCTTTTTGAAACTGGATAGCCATGATCATTCTTACGGTTGGTGAATTTAGTGGGAAGTGTTCTCGACGCGACGCTGAATCGAGATTGCAGACCGCGGGGGCTTGTAATTGTGCGAAGATTAGAATTACCTTGAACATCGTGAGAATGCCTTACGAATTTGGTTATAGTAATGTATATTATTATAGTTACCGCGTATGTAGTAATGGACGTGGAGAAACCAAGTGTGGAATTGTTAATAAATTGTTAATTTCGTAGAGGTCTTGCGTTATTTGTTAAACTGCATTGTTGAAACGATTTTTTGTTAATATTTAATTTAATTTTGTTTGGCGCGATGACGAATGCGGTTAGATACACGTGAGGCGACATCTGCGGCGGAATGATACAGCCGTTAACGTTTAGCTGCATACAGACTGCACATGCAATGTATTTTCTTTTTACGGTTCTGTTTTACCGACCGTGTAGGGAATGTTTTGTACCGTAGACGATAAGTCGTCGAGAGTCGTGTTACACGATCGATGTTGTTGAAAATTAATGATTTTTATGCGAGATCTAATTGGATAGAACAGTTGATCGGTGAACTGGATCGTAACTGATGAATCTGAGTAATTTGTTGTTAATTTCTTTCTGAGACTATGCGCATCTATGATAAGATGCGTTATGTGTTTATTGTCTCCAAATCATTTTAATTATTCGTTATCAAAATGGAGTATATGTGTATATTCGAGTCTCACTAGGGAGTCTTGATTTGTGAGTATGAAATTCGTTCCTGAAATTGATAATGGGGCTCTGGGACCTAATAAATGTTTGACAGAAAATTGCATTGCGTGATTAATCAATTACTTCATCTGCGATATTGCCAATTATTGTAATATCTAAAGTACTGTAAATTATCAAGAATAGCGAAATACTATTGGGCTATTCATTTTTGCGGTTGTGTGTAGATGGAGCCACAAACCCTATTTTCTCTTATACGCAATAAATACGTATTTGTATAAAATTGTTTAAGTATATTGCAATAAATAATATTATAGAACCATATTTAAGAGTTTCATTACATTTATTGTATTTATTTTTCGAGCAACATTTTTGTGAATGGTTTTGCAATTTCAATTTTTTAATACTTTCTTGTCCACAATTTTTTATTATTTTGTAAATAAATATTATATGTGCACTTCTAATAGTAATTATAAATTTTGAAACGTTTATAAACATTGAACATTAGGAGCACTGACGTAGTTCATATGCGTTACCTAATAAAAATGAGACATTTAAATTTATATAAATTTTGCAAAATCTTAATATATTCTTGAAAAAATAAATATGTATCACTATTTTCAATGGAGGCATCTTCACAATTTTAATAATTGTAGAATAAAGAATCTGAAAACGGTTACTTGATAGATCTAGCGTTAAACTATATTTTCATAATTTTAGTTACAAATATATATATATATATATATATATATATATATATATATATATAACGGGAAAATAAACTATTCTACAAATCATTTTACCGAAATGTATAAAAATATGATGTTTCCAAAGTTCTTGCTATAAATATACCATTACAATTCCTGTTCACGCACAATAGAACTTATTTCGTGTTTTCCTAGGTTTGTGCGATTTAAATTGTTATCGTCGATGCAATCCATAAAGTCGGCAAACATTTCTATTATCACGTATCAAACAATTTCTATTACCACGAAAATTGTTAATTAATCTCGCAATAATGTAGCAAAATCCAACCACTAGACTGCAGTTCTTGGTGCAAAATAAAATTTGTCAGCGTCGGTTGCGAAAAACAGGAACCATTTAGGATATTCTTCTCTCAACATTTGATTAAATTAAAAATAACCTTCATAATGTTTCAATTCACAACTACCTATTCTCTCATTGTTACTGACCATGAACTTCCATACACAAAGTTTCAATAATTGTACATGCATAATCGTTACTAATTGCCCAACTGACGACCTCAAAAATCCCATAAAATTAAATTAATTTATTTAATGAAGCAGCGATTGAAAACTTTAAATATATGGCATATAGTTATCTATCAACCTTCTTGTATTCTTCAGATATCAACTAAATTGAATGCAACGAATATATGAACGTAAAAATTTATTTATAAACATGGACTAATAATTCTGTCACCCATATATGGGTGACATGGTAGTCAAAGTGTTAAATAAAACGAACAGCTGTTATATTAGGACAGAAACGTTACCATTGAGCCTACCATAAGGAATCAAATGACCCTTTCCAGATTTTCTATTTTACAAATACTTAAGATATAAAATAGTCTTCACAGAAATAGATTCAATAGATTTTTTTTATTGCAACATATATTCTAATAAAAATTGCACAAAATTCAAATAAATTAATTTTCGTCAATTTTATAAGACAATATACACTAGCTAATTTGATTGCTCGGTAACTTTAATGTTCATGCGTTTGCAAGAAGAACCACCGAAAATATATTTGAAAGCATTGATAAACCGAACAGTAAATAGTCCTGAACATCATCAGTTATAAAATTCTAAAAACGTTCCGTCTTCCGGGGGTTAATATCCTAAATGATGTTTCATAATACTGTTGTTTGCTCAATAATAAATTAAGAGATAAAGTGGTGTAGTCAGTAGTACATTGTGCTGTCGTGGATACGATGACGGGTCTATTAATCTTTTTTGACGCACATCTTTGTGTTCGATGATTTAGCAGTTATTCCTGGAAGATTGTGCACTGCAAATCTTTGTGCATGGGCAGACAGTTAGTTCGTATGAGAAAGACTATAAAAGGTGAACGATAAATGACAAACATCCTTAGTGTTAACGTAGTCACGATGAAGTTAGCAGTTGCTATATTACTGCTACTTGGTTTAGTGGATTGGTCTCTTGAAATCTTGGAGCCACCAAGAGTTAGCACACTATTGGGGCCAGTAGTGGGTGTATACCGAAAGTCAAATTTGGGCCTGCGATACGACGCTTATGAAGGCATCCCTTATGCGCAACCACCTGTGCAAAAGCTGCGGTTTCGAGTGCGTAAATGAAGTGTTTATTACTTATCTGTCGTCTCTGGATTTTATATATTTTTGGCAAAAATGGATAGTTATAATTTGAAACAGTAAATAATTAAAAGAATTTCAGAGTATCAATTTATTACTTTCGATCTGCTATTAAACGCGGAATGGAATTCGCAAGTGATGTCGATTACAAGTAATTAAAGAGTAGGCAGTTTTTATTATGCCTGAAGTTCTGCAGTCCACCCATGGACAAAATAAATTTCAGTTAGAAAAAGTTGACATTTCAACTAATGACATCTTTCAACTAATCGAAATTAATATTATTTTGTAGCCACCAAAACCGGCGAAAAGATGGCGACTGGAATTTAACGCTACGCAAAAGAGTTCGGTTTGCATACAATATCGGCCGACAAAAAATGGAAACATAGTAGAGGGCGATGAGGATTGTCTATACTTGAATGTTTACGTGCGACAACAATTAATTACAAAGCCGACATTGCCAGTGATGGTATGGATTCATGGTGGTGGCTTCCAGTATTCTAGTGGGAATGAAATAGACGAGACTCGATTAATGGATAAAGAAATAGTTCTGGTCACTATTAACTATCGTTTGGGTCCATTTGGTAAGCTTAGTACATAGAATAGTAATCGCGGATCTTTATCAAATATGAAAATTGCTTGGAAATTTACTTGTCATTGTAACCCTCGGAAAACGGACCATTTCTACTATTTTATAATTGATCAGGTTTAGGACTATCACGAAATCTACCACAGTGGCTGAAATGACACGTTCTAGATTTTATATTCTACTATCATGGAAGTTATAAAATTGCCTTCATAGGAATCGATTCGATAAATTTCTTTATTCAATCATATATTGCAATAAAAGTCGCAGAAGTTCTAAATAAATTATATCTTGTCATTTTACGAAACAATGTACTAGTCAATTTTAATGCTTTGTATTTTTAGTGCTACTTATCAATGTTTTAAAATATATTTTTAATAATACTTCTTATAGATACGTTAATCCTTTTGTTGATCCTCATATAACAAGTACTCATTTAATTTCTTAACTCTCATTGGGTTAATAGTTTGAACAAATTGTCTACAATGCATCCATACATTTGAATATTTTTATTCTCTGTACAAATAACTTTTACAAAATTAATAAACAATATTCTAAGTGATAAAAGATTATGAAAAAAATTGTTGTTAAGGATTCCTTAGTACTGGAGATCGCTATGCTGTGGGAAATATGGGACTTAAGGATCAGAGCATGGCTCTGCTATGGGTGTCAGACAATATTGGCTTTTTCGGTGGAAATCCTAGAAGTATCACTATTTTTGGCGTGGGTGCTGGTGCTGCTAGCGTCCATTATCACTACATGTCACCCCTCAGTGCCGGACTCTTCCACAGTACGTCGCTATAATATAAAATTTACAGAAGCTTCATAGCAACTTGTAAATAAACTGCCATGCGTATTTTTATTATGTAGAAGGCATATCGATAAGTGGTGTTGCACTCGATCCCTGGCCACAGACTAAACGAGCACCGGAGAAGGCTACACAATTAGGTGCTCTATTAAATTGTCCCACAAACTCGTCAAAGAATTTGGTGACTTGCTTGCGCGACCGTCCAGCGGAACTTATATCAAAAGCTGTGGCTGCCTTTATGGTACGGATCGTTAAAATCTATTTATTACTTTATTTTCTGTATAGTAGATCAATCTACTTTTTCGTTCAATTTTTCTGCATGACTTCCCTCATAATTAGGAACTGTTAAATAACGAATGTCTAATTATTTCTGATTGTATGAGACTGTATATATGAGTAAATGTTATCTTACAGATATACATCCCACGCAACTGGAACAGGCTGTACCTCCTAAATGGTTGAGAATAGAAGAAAATGTTATAAGTAGAAGTTAAATGGTATCAGACGGTGCATAATATGCAACTAATTTTATGCACTTTTGTGCATCGGTGCATCAGAAAAATGCAACTGCATATTTTTTTTAAATAGAAACCTATATTTTTGACTGCACCAATCGATGCAGTTTCTTGTGCTCTACATAAAAGTACTACATACTTATGCCCTAAACTTATTCGTTAAGAAGTTATCGAAGCTAAAAGTTCTCTGAATTATTTCGGCCTCTCGGCAAGTGTTCCGGAGTACCTACGTTATGCTCCATTACAATGTTTGTAAACATGAAGCGGTTGCTAATACTAGTTACTGTAAGATTTAGGGCATAAGTATGTTAGTACTTTTATGTAGAGCCCAAGAAACTGCATCGATTGGTGCAGTCAAAAATATAGGTTTCTATTTTTAAAAAATATGCAGTTGCATTTTTCTGATGCACCGATGCACAAAAGTGCATAAAATTAGTTGCATATTATGCACCGCCTGATACCATTTAACTTCTACTTATAACATTTTCTTCTATTCTCAACCATTTAGGAGGCACAGCCTGTTCCAGTTGCGTGGGACATCCTGTATAATACAAAAGAATCTTCGTGTGAAAATATCATTTTTTTATCTTTTTATTATTTATTTTTATAAAATGCCAAAAGCCAAAAAGAGAAAAATATAGATGAGAAATATAGATATAAATAAATGCAAGTTGTAACTAAATGAAGAACGTTTATTTTTAATGTACTATAGAATTTAACTCAAGTGAAAATAAAACTCGATAAACTAGCATCTAGAAAACTCATTGCATAAATATTATTTCAAATAATTTACAAATTAAAAATTCGTAAATTGAAAATTCGTAATCAAATTCAACTACTTGTTCATATTTCTTTGAACAATTCATCTATAACTGTGAACAGTTCGATTACATTTTCAATTATACAGATTGTTATAAATAATTTAAATTCAAATAGTTTCAATATAAATCAACGTAGAACTGAAATACCTTTCATGGACAATTGCTAAATGAATTGGAACGTTTGATCGAAATCGTAAAAGTAAAAATATGTTTTTAATCGCAGGGTTGGTTGAATAATCCCATAACACCCTTCGGTCCAGTAATCGAGCGAAAAAAGTGTCAGCGTTCGTTCATCAACGCTTCCCCCATAGAAATCATGCTTAGCGGCGATCTGATGGATGTCCCATGGCTTTCCAGTGTGGTTTCCGAGGAGGGCCTGAATTCTGCAGCAGGTAATTTTATCTCCGTGACGAAACTCGCAATCTTATCTCACTCACAACGTAAAAAAGATGTCTTGTTTTCGCAGAATTCGTGGCGAATGACAATCTGTTGAAGCAGTTGAATAACAATTGGCCAAATATCGCACCGTATTTACTAAATTACAACGATACGGTACAGCTTAGTCAGCAAAAAGAAATAGCGGAAAAAATCCGGAAGCATTATCTGGGATCGAAACAGATCTCTAGCGACACTCTGGAGCCTCTGATTCACATGATTGGCGACAGATTGTTCGCAGTTAACTTCGAGAATGCTACTAGATTGCAGGCGAAACGGAATAAGAGTCCCGTGTGGACTTACTATTACTCGCACAGAGGCAAGAACAGTATGAGCGAGTCGATTAGCCATTCAACTAAAAATTTCGGTATTTATCTGACCAATTTCTTACTAGTTTATTACATTCTCCAATTTGTTACAGGATTTTAAATTATTACTTCAATGACCTAGGTACAAGAAAGTTGTTCCGTTCTTGCATGAAACAATCAGCAATACATAAAAATATGTATAATTTTAATGCAAACGAGATTTGTCTGGTCGTTGTATCAAGGTCCTCCAGTTTTGTGTGTTCACAGATTTCCACAGTTTTAGATCATTTTTTAATATATACTATTTTAACTATCCTGTGGATACATGTACTTAGAGATTACTATTTCTAGAATAATTCCAGTATGCTTATTGTTCGACTAGGTCTAGGTTAGGTCGTTGCATCAAGGTCCTCCAGTTTTTTGTGTTCACAGATTTCCACAGTTTTAGATAATTTTTTAATATATACTGTTTTAACTATCCTGTAGATGCATGAACTTTGATATTACTATTTCAAGAATAATTTCAGTGTGCTTATTGTTTGATTAGGTGTTTGCCATGGTGATGATATTGGTCTTGTTCTGGACCCAACATTGTCAGCCACTAAAACTAGCGCGGATAGATTGATGCAGACTAAGCTGATTGATCTGTATACTTCGTTTGCAAGTACGGGGTACGTAAAATTTGAAATTGTCTAATTCTTCGCTACGGTTTCCTTGCTATAATTATGTTTAGTGAGAATTTAAAGAGCCACGAAATGATTTTTTGAACTACAAGATTTTTTTAAATGAGTTATAAACAACAGCATATTTTATGTTAATTATATTTTACATTTAATGAACTAGTAGTCGAAACTTGAAGACGAAGAATTATTGTAAAAAGTAGTACTAGTTCTTTAATACTGATTTACTTTTGAAATTCTTTTTACTAAAACGTTTCAGTACACCGAAAGTTGTACTTACTAAATGGACGCCAGTGGATGCTGATAGTAAAACATTCAGTTATTTAAATATAGCTGGTCCACTAATAGTAAATATGAAAATGGCTTCGAACAATAACTTCGCAGAAAGGAGTTTCTGGAACACAATTGATTTCGAACCATAATACTATAGATATAGAATTCAATTTTCCTTCGAGGTTGTAAGTATTTAAAAAAAGAATAAAAAACTTGCATATGTTAGTAATTTATCTTTTACGTTTACGTTTACGAAACACCTGTATATTATATTATATTGTTACGAATATAGTTTGAGACTATCGATATCCGTTTAGATATCGATGTAATACGCGAATTGATCTGACAAGGGAACATATTCAGATGCGAAAATCCGATTTTGATGAAACTTATGAGAGCTTATAGTTCTTTGAAAAATATTTGACACGTGTTTTTTTTATCGGCAGACATCCACTTTGAAGGGGTGAAAATAGCCCTCAAAGTTGGGGGTCAAAACCATATTTTTTGTAATTTCTCGGAAACCAGAGGTCGAAAAAATTTGAATTTTCTTTAAATTGTGTGTTTTTCAATGGGAAATGTACTCACGCAAAAAATTTTAACAAAAGTTTTTTGTTTAAACAATATATTAAAAATTTGATATTTTTTTTGTAGTTTCTTTTATTTATTGGTAGTTCATTTTAATGTAAACTTGGGTGTGTGATCTTTGATCCAAAATAGGGGATACATGTTTCAGGATTTTCTTTTTTTTGCCATTTAACAATAATTATGCATAATGGAAGATATTCTTGCACCTGGCGTGCGTAGGAAGGAATTCTGGCTTGTTTCATCGAAATATAAGCATTTAGTATAAGCGTGTATAGTATTTTAAGCAATACCACTGGGTTATGTGTCGTTTATTGTTTTATTAGTAGCTAAAGAAGGTGGCGCAGGTAGCAGCGTGACGCGGTGCTAATTACCGCGGTGGAGTAAGGGTACCGACTT
>CM052085.1:12160830-12172098 GCA_028453745.1 Agapostemon virescens
CTGTGAATTTCTGCAGTCGTTGGACCTTCGGTTAAAATATACCTGCAGCCTTTTTAAACTGTGAATCCTCGAAGCTGGAGTTTCCCTCGTCGTTTATGGTAGCTCTGAAAAGAGCTGGTGGCAAATGCCGCACATCAGTTTTACCTCGGTTATATATAGCATTTCAGAAGAACACGAATATTTTCAAATATTTCTATTGGTTGTTAGGGTGAGAGAGGGGGAAACGTAAAGTGTCTTAAGAATGTATAAATATGGGCACTTTGCTACGTGTGTTATTAGTCTTTCTGCATTACGATTTGTAAAGCAACGTGAGTTACATTGTCGTTTTGGTAACGACGTTGTAACAAGAACAGAGCAGAGGTGGACGTGTGACGCATTCCCTCCTCTTGTAATGAAAATTAGTTTAGTGTTAACAATGTCTTTGATAATACCGTGATCACGTGGCCGCCCACGTACTAATATCATTTTTAAATGTCATGGGGTTCTTACGATACCCATATCATTTCAGAATCACGTTCGACGTTACCGATAATTGATAGACTTTTTGCGACACATATCGTATCATACCATTTTATCACAAATTATCTAAATTATTTGACGCGTATATTTATTCTATTTAGTACTTGTACCAATTATCGTTACTGATAATGCTCTTAATCATTTGTTTTAGACAACGCAAATACATTAACCCTTATATGTCATAATAAAAAATTAATTAAATCTGCTTTTCAGCAATTGCGTTGAAATTTGTTACTGTCCGATGCCAATTATATTATTGATACTATAAATCGTTCTCAGAGACTCATCATGTACTCTGCTATTACTAAAATTTCAAATATGCAAATAAAATAGAAATTTTTAATTTCTATATATGCAAATAAAATAGAAATTTTTAATTTCTATATATGCCTTTGCGTTGCACCATTTTGTTCGATATTGAAAAATGAGATATTTATCAAATAACTAACTCAAACTCCGCAAACTTATATTTTCGTTTGCATCGCGAAAGGAAAGCAGGAATTAGAAGGGATATGCAGGTTTGACATACAAAATCGTTTATTCATATAAAAGGACACTTTATACTAGCACGTACTGTCAAAAAACTAGCCTACTTCCATACAGTCGGTACCACCGAGAATATTCCCGGCTCGCTCGTTTCTTCGTGTATCACATATTATTATTATACGCGTCAAACGATAACGGATTATGTTGAGAATAAAAAAAGGGGGGGATAACTCTTACTGTGGTCGTAGATAGAGTATTAAAGATAAAGGAAAGAAAAGAGGAAGACATAGAGAAAAAGATAACGGAAGAAATCGTCTGATGAAAAAAAGATCCATCACGAGCATCGAGTATATTCGCGTACTGAGCGCCATATTGGATTCGCTATTCACAGCATGATCAATTTTAATCCGCTCAGCTCTACCGTTCGACATTAAATTATTCGTCGATGAACGCTGCTCGCCCGAAGACTGTTGGCATCGGATGAAAATTGGTCATTCTGTGCATAAATATTACATTACGTTCATGTATATTTATATTTATATATTATATTTATATAAAGTGTATCATCTTTATATAAATATTATATCTCGTATAAAGTCGCGCCATGGATCGCCGTGTTGACAAAGATCGGATGGGTTTTTGCCGACACAGGACCCAACCGTGTGATCGTCGTTATTAATTACATGCATCCTATGTATTCACCATAATTAATACATCTTACGCTAGTGTTACATGTATATCATATAAACGTAGCGGCGTAACATTCCGATACTCGATTACTTTCAGTTACACTATCGCTATGAGTGGTTTCTGCGGATTATTACGATATAAATATTTTTAGGCTCTCGACTAAATTGCCAGCATCGTTAGCCTGGGAAGAACCGATTCGATTAAGTAAGTAAGTACCTAATCACGATCCAGTCGATCGAAAAATGGAAGTGCACGATTAACGGGTTGTTCGTGGTTTTTGTGATTCGCGAATCGGGGAAGCCCTTTTGTGTGTTGGTAACTAGAATGTAACAGCGTGGATTTTCCAAGAATATATTATTTCCAAATGAGAAATTGTTTTTTTCTTTTTTTTTTTCTTATAGAAAGAATTGTAACGTTTCCGCGTACGGTTCCGAGCATAGCTGAGTTATCTCGCGGTTAGAGGGTTGTAAATATACAAAGGCGTTCGGGGTCGGGGGCAAGGGGGAGAGGTGGTGGACAGAGAAAATCACTGTATCAATGGTAAAAAATAGACTATAAATTCTTGCGTAAAATCATCCTCGAGAAGGTCTATCTTCCCGTTCCGAACGCTTTCGGACACCACCGACCGATTTGGCAAGTGAGGCTCGATCGAATATCGAAAAGTTAAAGCTTCTCCTCTAAAATTAAAAAAAAAGAAATAGACATACGAAAACGGGATTGAATAGTGTTTTTAAGAAACGTTTCATCAGCTTTATTATCGACGCGCGTCTACGCCAAAAATGGAAGAAAGAAAGAAAGAAAAAGAAAAATAGATCCTCGAGACAGTGACGGGTAACAATATGGCCGCTTATATCACGATTGAGTCGCCGTCGTGTTTCGTATTCAATTGACACGGTTTCGTTATCGTTCTCCGCACGATTTATTCGCGTTTTATCGCATCCGTCGTGAAGTCTCGCCTGCGAAGACGAGACACGGTGGCTGTGTCAACGACGAACGCGTACAAAAACAGAAAGAAAAATAAAGAAGAAAAAAGAACGGTGAGAAAAGTTGAGGAGGCTCTCCTCGGTGCTGTCTGGAAGACAGCGGTTGGGCTCGTCGTCGTCATCCGAATCATAAATACAGACAGTATGCGCAGTATTTCGTGCGACGATAATACGGTTTCGATTCAATTACACCTAGAAAAAGAAAAACGTACCGGGCCCCGGTTTCGTTTCAATGTCCCGAAGTCTCGAAGCGTGACGTTTTCTCTCGCACCCGCTGTTTTCACGGCTTTGCCCGTCCCCCGAGAAGTGTGCGTGTACTCGACATGGCGGATAGTATATCAGATTAATTGACTGTTTCACTGATAACTCCGGGGTTGTGCGTGTGCTTAGGCGGGTAAAACGGATCAATTATGATAATCCGATCGGACTCGGCACGCGACACTTCGAGACTGGAGGAACGAGGGCCCCACGATGATCGTGTGTACAGTTACACCGTTCGTACAAAAACCGCGTCGAACATCGTTTCAAGTAATTAATTATTAGGAGGGTACAGTGCATATAAAGAATCGTATAAATGTATATATTTATATTTATATATATATTTGTGTATATATATATAATGACGCCAGCTCGCCGGAGAAGCAATTTCGCGATCGGTCCTCCGCGCGAGCCGCTGTTTGAGCTTTGAGATACGCGTACCTTTCGTCGTGTCTTTCTTTCTTTCTCTGTGCTTATTCATTTTCTTTTCATTTTTTTTCTCCGTGTGTGTTCGCCGCTTTTCATTTATTCTTTTTCTCAACTCTATCAACATATAAATGTATCATGCACACACACGCACGCACGCGCACCCGAACGCGATCAAGTTTATTGCACGGGGATAATTATCGGTCGCGATAAGAGCGATTCCGTTCGTCGCGCGAGCAACGCAGGAAGACGATCGCTGGAAGAAAATATATAGCCAGCTCGAGGAAGCAAGGTGAAGTGAAACACGTGAGTGAAACGACCGACGGCCAGAGAACGGTCTGGATCTGCGTCGATCGCGCGACGGATCGCCATGGATCATCGTTGTTCCGAGTTTCCAGCAGCGGTGTTATAAGAGCAACAACATTTTTTCCAGACGCTTGACCTCGTTCGATCGTACGAGGGAAACTAGCGACTCTTGCTCCTTCGAAATTCGTTTGTTTCTTTTTTTAAACAGACCGGATCCGCCGATTCTCCCTCGCACGATCGCGGGATGCTGTTACAACGTCCACTACGCGCACAGGAAATCGTCGTAAAACGTTCGACGTGTACCAATCAAATATATATATAGTTCTTTTTTTTGTTTTTCCTCCATGATTTTATCCGTTTGGTTCGCCGAAACCGAGAGCGTATCGTTTGTTTTACCCTTCACCGATTTATGTGTTTTTTTTTGTCTACGCGTAAAATCCTAATGACGATTTCCTTGGGACAACGAAACTCTGAACGACGATGATCGTGGCCGAAATCAGCGCCGATTGGCTGCCACGAAACGAAAGTAGTGCTGCTGTTTCTTTCAGCACTGACGAAGGCACAGTCATAAGTCTCGTACGTTCGGCAACAATTTTCCCATTATTCTCCTCCCCCGCGACCGTCGTTTCTACTCGTACAAAAAAATGGCGTGAGACGTGGAACTATCACGAAATATTCTTCACTATCCCGTCTCCCGTTCTACCGATTCCTTTCGTTCCGTCACACGTTTGGCACCAGAAACGAGCCTCGCAGCTAAATTCCATTTTCTTTTTTCGTTTTTCTCTTTTTTTACAAAGTCCCTTTCTTCCGTTTCATCGTCCCGATCGACATACGTCTCTCTCTCTCTCTCTCTCTCTCTCTCTCTCTCTCTCTCTCTCTCTCTCGCTCGTTCTCTCTCGCGTGCTCTATCCTTATTTCCTATCTCTCTTTTCTCCCTCCTGCTTGTTTCTCTCTTTATATAACATAATATAATATTATAATATAAACGTTTACGTTTTGGCCACTCAGTTCGTGTTCGCCGAAGCACAATTATTGTCTGTGGTTCTGCGACATTTCGATAGTTTAGAATATTCGTTTAAATTCACTTTTATACAACACTGCTGCTCCTCTTCTAGGCTTCTCCTTCGTGTCTACTCTTCGTCAGCAGATCCCCGGGATCGTCTTCGCCGGCTCATCTCCTCCTTCGGGCTGTGGCTGCTGCGATCATCTGCCTCAGCATCGGCTCCGCACTGCACACTCGTGGCTCGCACTTCATCTTTCCATCGCCTCCGCAACTGAAATTCAAAGCTCAATTAATTATACATCTTCGTCAGCTTCAGGATAATTCGCAGAAACAGTATCATATCGCAAATTCCAAACACGTTCAGTGTGGGGCTGAATCATTGGGTGCGTCGCTAACTATATTTTACTGAGGTAAATTGAGACAATTCTTCGTACAAAAGTAAGTAAAAAAAAGATGAAGAACAATATTTTTATTGACACTACGTTTTGCAGAAAAATTGAGTTTGTAAGATTCGAGGGCATTAGTATTTGGAATAAGTAGAATTGGTTGGCCATGATCAGATACGTCAACTAATTCCTACTCAATAGCAGACGTTAGACCACTGATGGACCATATTTAAAAACTATTATTAGAAAATTATTGCCACTGAATATACCAATTTATTAATGCTGAGATTAACTGGATGATAGCGTGAGCTAAAAGCTTTGTTATAGTGTAGCGAATCATTATGAAAGCATAGATAATAATCAAGTAATACTGTTCATATTGTAATACATATTCTGATGCAACCTAGATGCTGGTCCAGAGTAGGCTCCTTTTTGCCGATACTATCAATATCTATTTCAAAGAGACTCTTTTGGTGCAGTATATATGCAGTGTAGATATTTATAAACTAGACTGGGTTAAATGTTTAATATTAAAGAAAATGTAGAAACATTACGATGCAATAATAGTACATTAGAAGCTTATGAGAATTCAATATGGCACTTGAACAAATACAAAATATTTAACTAGAGACAATGAAAAGTATGAAAAAAGTGAAATGTAACAAACATTGCTCATAATTGATTTAATGAAGTCTAATTAAAATTAATAAAGCCGCATTATTTATTCTGTTGTGATTAAGTTCCAAGTTGTTGACAAACATAGCAATTGTTTAACTATTGACACGTTCCGTGACCTTCAGGCCACGTGTACCATTCAAGGTACATGTTAAACTTGACCTTCAGGCTACGTGTACCCTGAATGGTACACGCAGATATGTTTATGTAATGCGCTGAAAACATATATTTCATGACAAATTTAATTCTTTAAAATATATTTCCATAAAAAGATTGAGGCATTATAGTGTATAGTATAGAAGCTAATTACTTAAGGATCGATGATGTAATGAAATATTGTGTGATAATATATCAATTTTTAGTCAAAACATCAAATGGCCTGAATGACAAGTCGAACAAAAATGTCTTAACACAACAGTCCAGACCGTCGCCGGTGACTGACAGTACCATATAAAATACGATATAAATCTAATAAAATCACATTCTATTAATAAATTAATAAATGTACCTAAATATCAGCGAATCCCTGAATAAATTAAGAGAGATAAGAAGAGATTTAATTTAAAGTTAACGCCTTGGAGATTTTCGAGACAGACTATTTTATCGAAGCTTCAGCGTTTAGTTAACACGTTAAACGCTAAATAATATTGTTTAGCATTTCACGTCACATTTTAGTAAACTTTAAACGAATAGTTGTAACTGTCCACAAGCGAAATACTTGCTTACTCCATTTGTGTTCTTCTGTTTCAATTAAATCTATTGAAACAGTATTAATATTTTAAAATATATAATACAGTATTGCGTAAACAGTCCTAAGGGACTGATGCAGCGTTCAATGCATTAAATAAACTTTATCTAAACTTTCCATCCGCACGGTGTCAGTCACCGGTGACTCACATGGCGCTTATCGCGTTATGTCCAACAAAAGAGACGAAAGCCACCTAACTAAAAATCAGTCTTTCCCTAAAGTCAATCTCGGAACTGAACCGCGAAATCCCCTAGAATCTCTAAAAAAAAAAATTAAAAAATCCTATAAACTTACGTGCACTGAAGGCAAGGTCCGGATGCGGACCTAATGACTTCTCCAACGCGGTACGCTTGTCCGCGGATTTGACAGCCGCTTCGTTTCGCGGCTCCTTTGTACGCGTGAGCGTGGAAGTGTGGAGGTAACGTGGTGGTAGTGGTTGTGGTGGTCGTGGTAATATTCAGCGACGTGGCCATCGAGACAGGACACTCGTATCTCGGACAACAGAAGCCGCTGATCGGTTCTTCGTGGCAGCCGCGTATCGGTGGCGGACAGCTCTGTTGGAGACAGATGATGTCGCTTCTGAAGCAGAAGCAGAAGTCGCACGGATCATCTCTGGGTATCTGTTGCGCCGATACGTAAACCTTGCCACCGTATCGACAGGTGCCTGGTCCATAAATAGCCTGGTCGTCTTCGTCGTAGTCCTCTTCGGTGGATGTGTCGATGCCGCCTTGCGAGGGGAATTGAGGACTCTCTTCTCCAGAGCCTGATGGCTCGGGATATTCCGGAAGCGAGGAAGGCGTCGGTAGCTCGGGAATGCTAGGTTGAACAGATTGCTCGGTGGCTTCGTAGGTGTGGTTCTCTGGCTGATAGTGTTCGTCGATTCCGACGGTCGAATGACCTTCAGCTTCCGCCTTCTCGGTTGTCGGAGCTGCTTCTGGCAACGTGGGCTCGCCGATGTGCGGCGCACCTTCCTCGCCGCCTTCTTCGTGCTCCTCTTCCGTTGTCTCCGCCGGAAGTCCTTCGGCCTTGGTCACGTGCTCCTCGGCAGGCGCTTCGCTCGACGGCGGAGATGTTCCTAGTTTCGTTTCGATACTTTCTGTCTGCTCTACAGAAACTGTTGGCGCTGCGGTACTCTTCTCTTCAGGAGATTCCGTCGAGGGTTGAGCTGGCTGTTCCGGTGTCTCCACTGGAGCCTTCTCTGCTTCCGTTGACGCCTCTACCGCGGGTTCTGTGACTTCCTCCGGTGCTTGACTCGACGTGGCTTCTTTCGTTGGAACTTCCGGTTCTTCGGGTGTCGCTGGAGCTTCCGTAATATCGGCGGGCGATGGTTTCTCTTCGGGAGAAGGTGTTTCTTCGGGCACGGTCGTCGGCGTGCTTGCTTGTGGTAGCTCTTCTTCGGTAACTGGAGGTTTGGTTGGTTGCTCTTCTTCCGGAGAAGGTTCGGTAGGCAATGCTTCCTTGATCAGAGGAGTTTGCGTTGTTTGTGGAGCCTCTTGTTCTGGCTGTGGTGTCTGTGGTTCTTCGGGGAGGGTCTCTGGCCCTTCGGTGACCTCTGGTTGCTCTGGTTTCTGTTTAGGAACGCCTTCTTGCGGTGCTTCGGTTGATTCCTCGGGTTGCGTCTTCTCTGTCGCTTCAGGTTCGACCTTCTCGGGTGCTTGGGTGGTAGGCAGGCTAGGTTCAGGACTTTCGCTAGGAAGTTCTTTCTCGGTTACTGCTGTCGTAGTTGCCTCTGCTTCCGCTGTGACTTCCTTCTCAGGAACTTCTTCGGTTGGAGCAATCTTTACGGTAGCCTCGGTCGACGGTGTTTCTTGAGGGAGTTTCGTTAGCTCCTTCTCTGGTACTTCAGCAGGAACTTCCGTTACCGGCGGTATCTCCTTCGCTGGCAATTCTGGAGCTGGCGTTTCAATTGCGGGGCCTTCGGTTGGCTTCGCTGGTTCTTCAGGAAGTTCCGCTGGTTCGGTCGGAAGTTGTTTCTCTGGTGCTTCGGTCGAACTGACTTCTGGAGCAGCTTCGGTTGTTTCCGGAGTCTCGGCAGCCGGAGTGGATTGCTCTTGCAAAGGTTTACCCGTTTCTTTTTCGATCGGTGCTTCCGTGGCGGCTTCCGTAGGTTGAGGTACTTTAGGCACACCTTCCTCCGATGGTTTCGTAGCTTCTTCGGTAGGACTCACTTCGCCTGGAGCAGCCGTGGTATTTTCTTCGGTCACTCCTTCAGCCTCGGTGACAGGTCTCGGTCCTTCCGTTTCCGGTTCTGGCGATATCGAGGAAGTTTCGAGTGTCGGCGTTGAACCAGCTTCCGCAACGGGAGATGTAGCTTCGCTTGGTTCGACTGGTCCAGCTTCTGTAACAGCTTCACCTTCGGAAACAGCCTTAGGTGACTCGGTAGGCGTTACACCCTCGTCGACGATCGGTTTCTCAGTTCCCTCTTCCGGCTTCTGTTCGGCTTCGACCGGCGCAACGGTTTCTTGTTTGGTTGGTGGTTCGGTTGCTTCTTTGAGGCCAGGAAGCTCCGTAACTTGTCCTTCGGACACTTGTTCCGGAGTTGATGCTTCCGTTGCTTCTTTCTCGGACGGTGTTTGTTCTTCGATTGGACGAGAAGCTGCTTCCGTGGTTGGTTGTTCTTTGACACCTTCGGTGGGCATAGTCGCTTCCTCGGCAGGTTGTTTGATCTCTTCTTCGGGTGGACTGGGTGCAAGAACACCTTTCGTAGTGACAGCTTCGGGAGCGGCTGTTGTTTCTGGAATTGCGACGGCTGGAGTGCTTCCCTCTTCGGCAGGCGAGACCGGTGCAGCAGTCTGTTCCTCTTCGGACGGAGCCTTTTCGGTTTGCTGTTCTTCGGGTCCAGGTTGTGGAGCAGCTACTTCAGGCTTCGCTTCCGTAACTCCTTCTTTCTCTGTCGTTTCCTGAGGTTCGGCTGGCTGCTCGGTTTCAGCTTTCGCAGCCTCGGTGGAACTTGGCACTTGTTCTTCAGGGGATTTTTCTGGTTGCTGCGTGGACAATTCTGTGGGCTCTCCGACACCTTCCGTAGTTCCCTTAACTTCACCTTCGGTTACAGATGGTTCTTTGGTTTGCTCCTCCTCGGAAGGCACCGCAGTTTGTGGAATTTCCACCGGCACCGTTTGCTCTTCTTCGGTCGGAACTGGTTTCTTGGTGGCTTCAGCTTCAGCTGACGGCGTCGCCTCTTCTGCAGGTGCTTCGGTAACGAGTGATTCTTCCTTTGTTACTCCAGGAGTTGTAGCTTCTTCAGATACAGGAATCTTCGCGGTTGTTACCGCTTCTTCAGGTTTGCCAGCAGGCTCTGTAGGTTGCGCTTCTTCTCCCGCTTTCAGATCTGGCGTGGATTCTTCGACGGCCGGAGGTGGTCCTTCAGTTTCAGCCTCAGCTGGTTGAGCAGTTTGCGCTTCGCCTTCCGTTGACGGTTGTTCTGGTTGAGCTACTTCGGTTGGCTTAGCTGCTTCGGTTGGTGTAATTTCTTCGGCTGGTTTACCTTCTTCGGCTGGCGTAACTGCTACAGATGGTGTAGTTTCTTCAGCTGGCTTAGTTTCTTCTTCGATAGGTTTCTCAGGTTTTGTCTCTAGTTCAGGAGTAGTTCTTTCTCCTTCCTCTACCATCTGGCCTTCCGTCACCGGCGGTTGCGCTTCTTCCGTCGCACTCGGAACTTCAGGTTCTTTACTCAAACCTTCTTCGGGAACTGTCGGGGAAACAGTGGCCTCTTCAGCCGTTACAGGTTTCTGCTCTTCTTCCGATGGTTCTTCGCTGGCTGGTTTCATAGTGGTAGGCACAGCCTCTTTCACCGTTCCCGCGGGTGTCTGTTCTTCTTGAACTGCCTCAGTCGTAACAGCCACTGGTTCTTCGCTCGAAATCTTTTCCTCCGGAACTTGCGCTTCTGTTGGTTGCTCGGTGAACGGTACCTTGGTAGTTGCCTGTTCTTCGATGCTAGGTGTCGCTGACGTTTCTTTCGGCAACTCTGAGGAAGCCTGACTAGAAACTTCTATTTGAGGAGTCTCGGTGCCAGCAGTTTGTTCTTTGGGTACTTCTTCTGCAGGTTCGGTGACAGGTAGCGCGGGACCAGCTTCGGCAGACTTAGGTGTAGTTTCAGCTTCCTCCTTCAGTCCAGGTGCAGCTGTTTCTTCCTGTTCTTTCGGTCCTTCGAGTGGCGTCTTTGTGATCTCTTCAGCCGGGGCTTCCACAGGCGACGCAGTCTTCTGCTCTTCTTCGGCTTCATATTTCGGCGTTTCAGGCTCAATCATGTGGTTGTCGGACTCCAGCATCGAGGTAGGCATTGAATCGCAAGTGTACATTGGACAGCAAGAGTCTTTGCCAGCTTGCATCGGCATGCAGTTGGAAAGATGGGCCGGCGGCGGAGGACACTCGACAATATCGCAGTGAATGATGCTGCTGATGCAACGGCACTTAAGATGACAGGGATTTGCGGGAGGAACGGCAGAGTTATTGCTGTACGATTGTCCTTCCACGAGACAGTTGCCTTCTCCTGGAATCTCTGCTGGTACAGGCCTCGGGTACTCCGGAGTTGCTTCTTCTTGAGGCATCTCGGCAGCTATCGTAGATTGTTCAATTTGTTCTGTGGTTTCTTTGGGTGCCATCTCGGGTTGTAGCGTGGTTTCCGGCTTACCTGGCTCCGAAGTAGGTACCGCCGAAACCTTTTCTTCACCCGGTGCTTGCGTTTCCTTCTCGACTGAAATTTGGGTTGTGGCAGCTTCTTTCGGAGTTCCTTCCGTCGCAACTTCTTTCGGAGCTTCTTCTGTCGCAGCTTCTTTCGGAGCTTCTTCT
>CM052085.1:12172498-12185377 GCA_028453745.1 Agapostemon virescens
GGTTGCCTCGGCAGGTTGTTCAGATGGTTTCTCTTCCTCGGTAGGTCCTTCGGTTGTCCCGGCAGGTTGTTCAGAAGGTTTCTTTTCTTCGATAGGTCCTTCGGTTGCCTCGGCAGGTGGTTGTTCTGATGGTTTCTCTTCTGCTGCAGGTCCTTCAGTCGGCTTCTCTTCTGCTGCAGGCCCTTCGGTCGGTTTCTCTTCTGCTGCAGGCCCTTCGGTCGGTTTCTCTTCTGCGGCAGGTCCTTCGGTCGGCTTCTCTTCTGCCGCAGGTGCTTCGGTCGGTTCCTCTTCTGCTGCAGGTCCTTCGGTTGGTTTCTCTTCTGCTGCAGGTCCTTCGGTCGGCTTCTCTTCTGATGTAGGTCCTTCGGTCGGCTTCTCTTCTGCCGCAGGTGCTTCGGTCGGTTTCCCTTCTACTGCAGGTCCTTCAGTCGGCTTCTCTTCTGCTGCAGGTCCTTCGGTCGGCTTCTCTTCTACTGCAGGTCCTTCGGTCGGCTTCTCTTCTGCTGCAGGTCCTTCGGTCGGTTTCTCTTCTGCTGCAGGTCCTTCCGTCGGCTTCTCTTCTGCTGCAGGTCCTTCGGTCGGCTTCTCTTCTACTGCAGGTCCTTCCGTTGGTTTTTCTGGCTCGGCAGGTCCTTCTGTTGGTTTCTCTGCCTCGGCAGGTATTTCCATTGTTTTTTCAGCCTCAACAGGTTTTTCAGATGGTTTCTCTTCCTCGGTAGGTCCTTCGGTTGATTCAGCAGGCTGTTCAGACGGTTTCTCTTCTGCTGCAGGTTCTTCGGTCGGCTTCTGTACTTCAGCATATCCTTCCGTCGGTTTCTCTTCCTCGGTAACTTCTTCGGTCGGCTTCTCTTCTTCCAAAGGTCCTTCGCTTGGTTTCTGTTCCTCTGTAGGTACTGGCTTCTCTTCTTCCGAAGGTTCTTTCTCTGCTTCCGCGGCCATCTCGGTTACTAGTTCCGTGGGCTTTTCAGTTGGCGTCTCTTCTGCAAGAGATGGCGTCTGAGTGCCTTCTGGTACTTCTTTCGGCAATTCCTCTGGTTGCGTCACACCCTCTTCGTCCTCCTTTCGCTCAGAAATTGGAGGTTTGCCTGGTGCTTGTGTTACTCGTTCTCCAGCTTCGGTGATAGCCTCCATGGTCGATGGCACTTCGGTCGGTGGCCCTTCTGTCTGAGGTTCTTCTTTCATGGGTTTCTGGGTCTTCTGTTCCTCTTCAACGCCTACAGTGGATGGTTCTTTGATCAGTGGTCCCTCGGTCTGCTCGACCGACGGCTGTTCCGATGATACCTCTTCCGTCGATTTCGTTTCTTCGACCGACGCTACCGTCGGATGAACCTCCACCATCAAAGTGCCTTCCGTTGGCTTCTCACTCTCTTTTGGTTCTTCAGTCGCTGGCGAAGTCTCAGCTTCCGGAGTTGCAGTTTCCTTCGGAATTTCTTCGGCAACAGGCTTCTCGCTCGGTTCTTCGCTGACAGGCAGTTGCGAGGTAGTTTCCAATTCACCTTCCGTAGCCTTGGCAGTAGAGCTAGGTTGCTCTTCCTCGGGAACTGATTTCTCGGTTACGGGTCCTTCGGTTGCTGCTTCTCCAGTAGCCGGTGCTTTTGTTATTGGAGCTTCAGGTATAGGCTCGCCTGGTTTCTCTGTTGGTTGCTCCTTGGGCGCCTCCTCTTCGGAAACTGATTTCTCAGTCGCCTGTTCCTCGGGTTTCTCTTCCTCGACGGCTGGTTTCTCAGTTGGTTGTTCGGGTTGAATCTCAGCCGGTTTCTTGGTTTGCGGTTCCTCGGGCAACGTCTCTCCGGAAACTGGTTTCTCAGTGATTTGACTTGCGGGTGTCTCAGCGCCCTCTTCGCCTGGTGCACTCGGTGCAGCTGTACCCTGTTCGATCGGTGCCTCTCCTTCGGTCGCAGGCTTCTCTTCTGGAATTTGACTAGCTTCTGTAGGTAATTCAGCGTGTGGACCTTCAGTCGCTTGAGCTAAAGTAGTTTCAGCGACTCCCTTGCCTTCCGTGACTGCTTCTTGCGTGACAGGTTGTTCCGTTGGCTGTGCCGCGGTCGGTGCCGGTGTTTCAGACGGGTGTTCAACGACTTCCTCCTCCTCGCTCGATGTCGTTTCCTTTGGACGTTCCGCTTCCTCGCTAGACTCGCTGACTTCCTCGGACGACGTTTCGCCAGATTCATCGATGGTGAGTCCCTTCGTTGGCAGTTCTTCCTCCATCGAAGTCTCCTTCGAAGGCGGAACCTCGGACGAAGCTTCGGTGCTAACTTCCTCTGGCGCAGCCGGTTTCGCAGATTCTTGCGTTGTCTCTTGCGGAAGCTGTTGCGTCGAAGTCTCCGCGCCTGCGCTCACCTGGGTAGTTTGCGGAGCTTCTTCGGCTTCTCCAATCTTTTCACCTAATCCAGCTTCGGTAACCGAAGGAGTCTCTGCTTTCTCCGGTTCTTGACTCACTGGAGCTGTAGTTGCCGCTTCCTCGGGCGCTTGACTTGTTGCACCTTCTTCGGCAGGTCCTTCTTCCTTAGTAGGTGGCAGGTACGTGGTCGGAACCTTCTCCGGAACTTCGGTAACCAGGCTACTAGGCACGTGGAATTCTGGAGGCTTCGTGTCAACATAACCTTCCGTTACCTGAATTTCCGGAACAGTTTCCTTGTCCTCCGCCTTGCTTTCAGGCACGCGTTCTGTGACAGGAATGCCGGTTGGACCTTGCGTTGGTATTTCAGGGGCACCTTCCTCTTCCAAGATCTTCTCCGTCACGGCTGGCTCCTCGACCATGGGACCCTCCGTCGGGATCAGGTCGTCCTTCTTAGGAACCACTCCAGGCATTTCAGACGTTTTGTGATCGTACACTTCCGGTTCTGGTTTCTTTTCAGGTATTCCTTCCGTAACTTGTACTTCGGGTTGTTCAGGTGAGATGCTTGGCTCGGTGGGCTGTGTTTCGTGGCTGACTACCGGTGACACCGTTTCTTCGCCTTCTTTGCTTGGTGCTGCCTCCGTGCTTGCTGTTCCAGGTTCAACCTTCTCCGTAGGTAGTTCTGCTGCTGGTGTGGTCGCTTCTTCCGGTTTACCTTCCGGCTGTGCCTCGGTAGTCGCTTTCTGTTCCGGTTCAGATATCGAGGGACCTTCCGTTTCTTTAGCTCCCTCCGTCACTTGCTCTTCGCCCTCCGTAGACGCTTCAGGAACAGTTTCGGGAGTTACTACCTTTTCTTCGCTTGGGGTTTCTGGTGTTTCCGTTGGCTTCGCAGCTGCTTCGGTCGCCGCACTCTCTTTGGGGACAGCAGTTTCAGTGACACTCGGTTCCAATCCTCCCGTTGGTGTCGTTTCGGCTTCTGGTTTTTCAGTTGCTTCTTTCGGCGTTCCTTCCGTCTGTTCTTCTTCAGGTTTAGCTGCCGCGGTAGGTTGCGCTTCCTCTGCAATCGTGACTTCTTCAGGTATCGTCTCCGCTTTCGGTGAAGTCGATTCCGGTTGTTCCGGAATGGTTTCCGGAGTAGCCTCCACTTCCGGCTCGCCAGTTGCCTTTTCACTTGTCTCTTCCAAAGTTGGCGGTTCCGTAGGCTTTTCTTCAGCTTCGGCTGGTTCGGTCACTTTAGCTGCTGGGCTCGGTTCCGTCGGAGCAAGAGGAGCTTCGGTACTGATCTCCTCCTTCGGCGTTTCTTCTGAGGCTGGAGAAGCTTCTGCGGGTGGAGTGATTTCTTGCGGTGCTTCTTTGGGTGCATCGGTAGCTGGTGCAGCCTCGGTGCTTGCCTCTTTGTGATCCTCTGGAATCGCGTTGTCGTAACCTGGGAACGTTTCCTTCGTTGTCGCTGGAGCTTCAGACTTCTGCTCTTCTTCCTCTGCGCTTGGCACTGTCGTCTCTACGATGGGCATCTCGGTAGCTTCTCCCGCTTCTGGAAGTGTGACGATCATCACGCCTTTATCGTCCTCTTCTGCAAAGTACAAAGATTATTGGAATGAGATATTGGTCAAGGTTGATTTATTACGTGTTTGGAACAGTGGTGGAGGTTCTTACCGCATTCGTACGTCTCCGGACAGCATTTTCCTTCTGGCGGCGGCAGTGCGGTACAGTTCTTTCCGTGTGTCTGCATAGGAGTTCCGCAGTTCTGTACGGCGCAAGCGATGTCACCTCGGAAGCAGTAGCAGTGCTGACAAGGCTGTGTCGAGTAGATCAGGTCACCGTCCTCGTAGACCTTGCCCTCGTGGAAACATTGCGGCGTTATTCCAGGCGCCATCGTCGTGGTCATGATCAGGCCAGGCGTTGGTTCAACCGTCGTTGATAGTAGTTCCTCGTCGTATTCTGTTTAAATACATTCATTAAGTAGCTTCATTTCTCGGTTTAAAGTCAACCAATTCTATTTATCGAAAACTATCATCGCTACCAACCTGTACTTTTCCATATAATTTTCACTAAAATTTCGTGTTCATTGAACTAGTACATAACGAGTGAAAGAATAATAATAGAACTCATTTGTTTCGAATTATCTGAAGTTTCTTTGAAATTTTTCTTATTAACACTTTGACTGCCATGTCACCAATGTATGGGTGACAGAATTATTTGTCTATATTTAAAAATAAATTCGTACCCTAATATATTCGTTGCACTCAATTTAGTTCATATCTGGAGACTACAAGAAGGTTGAAGGATAACTATGTGTCAGACATTTTAAGTTTTCAATTGTTGATGCATTAAATAAATTACTTTAATTTTGTGGAATATTTGAGATTGTTGGTTGGGCAGTTAAAGTGTTAAATTGATACCAAACACGATAGAGTTTGCGTCATATTCATTTAATTATTCCATGAAAAAGGGTAAATTCCATTATCCGAACTGAATTATTTGAATACACGTTTCACGTGCAAATTATTCAATCCAAAGCAATCCAATTTTCACATATAACGAGACATAGCTGTGATTATAACGGTACCGTGAAAGATTTCTGAATATGCTTACCGCAATTGTACTTGACTGGACAGCATATACCGGGTTGATACACAGGTTTACACCCAGCCACGCGCAGAGTGCACTCCTGCATCAGACACGTGGTTCTGTTCCTAATGCAGTAGCACAACTCGCAAGGATTCTGCGGATCGGTCGGCAATTGTGCACCGTCCGCGTAGAATCGATTCTCAACGTTGCAGCCATAGTTGTCACGGAAGCCGATCGCGGTGGAACCAGGACCGGAAATCGCTGGCGCGGTGGTCGTTGAAGTCAACAGTTGCACCGGCACTTCTGGACAGGTGATCACAGGACAGCACTGGTCGGGACGCTTCTCTACGGTGCAATCTTGGCCGATCGCTTTCGTGAACGGACAGACCCTCAGGTAACACATCAGCATCTGATTGTGACACGTGCAGTTCAAGCATGGCTCGTTCGTGACGATTCTGTCGCCCTCGTCGTAGTGCTGGAAATTATAGTAGCATCCGGCCGGTGCTGCAAGATCGAACGATAATTAGAAACGGGTTTTCCTGCGAGTTTAATCGCTGTTTCGAAATAACGTAGCGCGGCGATGATTAACCCCTTAGCTACAGCGAGACTAAACGCCGGGCACGGAAGAACGACGTTCGTATCGAAATCGGTGTTCGACGATTTTCGTTACACGCGTTTTCACTAGATTTTACGTATTTACGGCAAAACGGAATAGGTAAAACATAAATCAATGTTTATAATATAATATCGAAGAATAGAAATATAAATCAATGGAACTGTATAATGGTGTTACATTATTTCCAAGTTATTAACGTTAAAAACCTATCCAGCCTGGCAAATTGTAAATATTGCCTTATAAAAATCTCAAAATTTGATCTTATATTTCTTTTATTGCTTCTAACGAAAACAACTTTATAATTTTAATAATTGTGAAATAGAAAATCTGGAACAGGTCATTTTGACCGGTGGGGTAAGTTTAATGTTAGAATGGTCAAAACAAGAAAAATATTTTTACTCAATTGTTTGTTTCCGCGAAGAAAAATTTATTTCGCAAGAAGCTTTGTGATTTTCATAACGTGTGTGTTGAATGAAAATTATCGTAGAATAAGTCTTAGCATTTTACTATTATTTCATGTCGAGAGTTCGAATAATGTAATAGCATTAAATGTTTCTAGAGTTAACAGTGTAAACACGGAACAAACGAGCGAGTAACTGTAACAGCAGGCCGTAGCTAAGGGGTTAACGAAATACGGAAAAACTTGTTTTGTGGTGCAGTAAATTTATGTGCTATTTATATAGCCGATTCGAATCTTTTATTCCTCATCCAGAATGATTTAACAGCCAGCAATTAAATGCAACGCTACTTCTTTTATTCATCTTTTCAAACTGGTAATCCTATGTGCAAACAATTTTTAACGTTTAAATTCCCGATTTTACGAACGCGTAAACTCGGCGATTTAGCAATTAAAAACGATATTCGACTCGGATTAAAGTACAGTTCGATTACATGTTTTCCAAATACCTCTAAATGAATTTTATTTCTCGGCCTGTTGATACGAACTGTTCTTACTAATTGGAAAGATAGATAATTCGCAGAAGTTTATTCGATTTAATGCAATCTAATCGCGAATCCAGTAACAGTAGAATCATTGTTACTTAACCAACTGTAATTTAAAGTCTTCAAAGATTCTTCCACATTTTCAACGAAAGAAATACAGTATAGAGCACGCGCGGGAAATAGCATACAGAGTATAATAGGATACATTAACGTTAAATCCACCACACTGGATCAAATGACCCTTTTCAGAATTTTTATTTTGCAATTATTGAAGTTATAAAATATATATCGAAGTTATAAAATTGCCTTCGTAGGAATCGATTCAATAGATCTCTTTGTTCAATTATACTTTGTAATGAAAGTAGCAAATAATCCAAATAAATTAAATCTTGGCATTTTTGTAAGGCGATATACAACAGTGAAGTTTAATGCTCGCTAGGTTTAGTGTTAACTTGTTCGAACAAGCAAGGAAGTTCGCGAGATAGGTTTTACGATTCAATATGACATGAAACTGTACGGTGTAAACGCACTTTACAATTGAAATCTTTATGGCTCGATAATCATCTGCCGCTGACGTCGTTGTTATTCATCGAAAGAATTGATTGAATGTCTTGTAAGTATCGTCGAAACGGCACGTGCCGTCCGATACAATTAACATCCCGCCAATAGCGTGCATGTGTATTGACTCGGTGCAGTAAAAGTGGCATACGTACCTCCATTGTATTCCGCTATTAATGTGCTATCGTGGTCGTATAGTGGGGCTGTAACAGAAAGCGAATTCATTTCAGTATTACACCGCTGTGCGTTTATCGCTGCGCATACTATTGCTAATATTCGCAAATTGAATTTTCTCATCCTGTTCGAAACTGCTGGTACTTTATCTTCTTTAATTGTTACATTGTACATGACTGGACTGCAGATTCTTATGTAAAATAAAATGCGTTTGTATCAATGGCAAAAGACAGAAGCCAATTTGCAAGGCCACTTTTCTTCTTCCACCGCTTCGTAAAGTTGAAAATAATTTATTGATATTCTCAGATTCAGTTAATCTTTTATGTTTTTCATCTATTCTACAAAACCCGTTTTAATAAATTGTAAAATAATGGCATAATTTGTATATATTAGGTCAATCGGAAAGGTCTGTCCATCTAGCGTCGAGTAGCCGTAGCTCGAACTGTGGGTAACTATAACCTCTAAAGTAAGGCTAACTTTTTAGTTTGAACATCTGTTAATAAAACTCAGTACACAACAATTTACGCTTGCATCAATAACTTCGTTTTTTTCTACATTGAAGATGTCGGAATTTGAGCCGAATAAGCGTCATTTGCGCGAAGTGTTAGTCTTTTGTTTCAATTGGAAGAAAACGGCAGCTGAAGCTCATCGAATGATTGTAGACGTTTATGGCGATAATGCTGTTTCCGATAAAACATGTAGAGAGTGGTTTCGACGTTTTAAAAATGGTGATTTTTCTTTGGAGGACAAAGAACGTTCTGGACGGGCACGAGTATTCGAAGACGAAGAATTGCAGACATTGGTGGATGAAGATCCATGTCAAACGCAAAAACAAATTGCAGAAGCGTTAAATTGTGCTCAATCTGCCATTTCCGACCGTTTAAAAGCCTTAGGGAAGGTCTACAAGGAAGGAAAGTGGGTCCCATATGAACTCAAGCCAAGAGACATTGAAAGGCGGAAAACCATCTGCGAAATTTTGCTTGCTAGGCAACAAAGAAAGGGGTTTCTCCATCGTCTCATCACTGGGGATGAAAAATGGATTTATTTTGACAATCCTAAACGTCGAAAAACCATTTGTGATCCTGGCCAACCATCAACATCGACGCCAAAGCGGAATATCCACGGAAAAAAGGCTTTACTCTGCATTTGGTGGGATCAGGAAGGTGTGGTATACTATGAACTGCTAAAAACTAGTTAAACAGTCACAGGAGATCTCTACCGACAACAAATTATCCGTTTGAGTCGAGCATTGCACGAAAAACGACCACAATATGAAACGAGACAGCGTAAGGTGATTTTGCTGCATGACAATGCTCGGCCTCGCGTCTCAAAAATTGTCAAGGAAACGATAGAAGCACTTCGCTGGGAAGTGCTACCACATGCGGCTTATTCACCAGACTGTGCCCCATCTGACTACCACTTGTTTCGGTCAATGGCACACGCACTTGCTGAAGAACGATTTAATTCATACGAAGATCTCAAAAAATGGATCTCCGCCTGGATAACCTCCAAAGATGAATCATTCTTTCGACGCGGAATTCGCTTGCTGCCCGAAAGATGGGAAAAAGTCATCACTAACGATGGACAATATTTTGATTAACGTACTTTTTCATTTTCTTTCATGAATAAAGCTTTACTTTTTGTAAAAAAACGGACGGAACTTTCCGATTTACCTAATAACATGTAGAAAACATATTTTTCTTTAGTGTAAATAATAAGTCTCACTCATAAATTTGATTAACACATAGGACGATGTCTATAATAATATGATTGATAAAATTATTTTTATTAAAGTCGATTTAACAATAGATTAAAAGTGAAGTTCTGATCGTCACTATGGAGAAAATCGTACGTCGAGTCGCTGAAAAGGAATTATTATAGACTGCTCGAACACGACGTCTCTCATAACATTCATCAACAGCAAAACATTGGAGGTAGCATCGAACAGTTAACAAATCAGACAAAATTGATAAATCAGGATCCCCTTGCGTTTCATTGTCAGCGAAACCGTACCGATTCCAGCGGTACGGTGGCAGCGCGACGCAAGACTAATCCAGGGAACTCCATTTCCCATGAAATTCGTAGGGAAACGAGTCGTGTCTCTCCGGGTACATGCAGTTTATCATAGTAATTACCGGCGGGATACGTTTGTCCGGAGGGTGAACCGGCCTTAACAACGGAGTGAGTCAAAGCGTCATATGGCGCGAGCGTGCGTGGGTGAATTCTCGTTAACACCCTCGCCCCCAGTCGAACGAATTGTATGCCGAGTGCGCACAGAATACAGAATTCTCTCCTGGGTTCGCATGTACCGTGTCTATATATCCTGTGTTCCCTTTACCCGCAGACGAGGACGCTGACGACGACGGTGACGAAAACGTCGATGACGACTACGACGACGACGACGACGACGACGACACGCGGACGACCCCGTGAAAAAATGTTGCCGGAGGCGAACCCCCTTTCCTTACGCGAGTCGTTTTCGCAATTTCTTTCGGATTGAAAGTGCTCCGGAGAGTTCGATTGTTCCTGAAACGCGACACACGACACCCTCCGCGCGATATACACCCATTCTTTCTACACGCACAATAACGCTCCTCTGTGCGCCGATAGGATCCTGCTGTCTCCCTACTTTCTACCTCCTGTCGTCGAAAACTTCTTTCCGCGTCTTCTTAATCAACGTGGCAAACATTTACCCGAGGGACCGAGACAATTTTATCTGCCGGAGATAACGACTTCATTGTGTTGGTTTTATAACCCGAACGTGTTACACACGATCGTGTCAACCGAAAGGCAAGTTAACGTATCGATAATTAGTAGCCTGCAAATTATATGCATTCGTTAGAGGAATGAATAAGCGGAATAGAAAGCTGAATACATCAGAAGAACTTTAGAATACTGTTACGCTATTTTTAGCTTAATCGCATTATTAACTCTGTGCACTCGAAGCAATTTTATTCCAAAATTGAAACAATATTTTTACTAATAATAATTTCCTTGTACGTAATTTATTTGCATATGTATTCGCATGTTAAGGATGCGACATAATTTTTAAAATCTTGTCAAGCTTCTGAAAAGATAAAATTAATTTAAAGCGATATTGTGGTGAATCTTGAAATATACAATGTCGTATAAGTATCACATGAAGCATAACGATATCACAATTTAAATCTTTTTTTAACCTACTGTGAATCTGAGGATTCTGTAAAATGACACCGGCCAGAAGAGATAATTTAGAATATTTTCATAATTGTAACGGAAAATGATTGAAAAATGGATTCTATGCAAGAATATCATTTTCTAATGATTGTTTCGGTTTCGTGTGATTTGCGTTATCGAGAAAGATTGAACATATGTAATTCGATACGTGGAACGTTCATTGATGACAGCACGTTAATGGCTTGTGTTCTGAATGATTTGCTTTTGAGAATCGAAGCGAATAACGATGCAGCCAGTGCGCAGAGGATGCCCAGGGCGTACAAATTTGGGAAAGGATATGTGGTCTTCATTCGGAAACTTTTTGCTTGGACTTTTTTCTTCGAAAACCGACCAGGAACTCCTTGAAATGCATAAAACGTATCCGTGCACGGATACGTGCATTGCGAGGCGAAGAATTCGAATGTCCGATGTAATCCTTTCATTGAATGGACAGACCCGGCAGATTTATTACAAGACAGCGAAGATGCGTAGCAAATTTGTTTGTGAATTTTATAACGTGATTTACTGGAGTTATGGAGTGTTTGTTTTCAAAAGAATAATGTCGAACAGTTATGAGAAATGAATTGTAGAATCAATTTATCGAGGAAATCCATGTCAAATTATTAAAACTATATTTGTTCAGAGCATTTCCCGATTTTCTAGAACAGTATCACGATGTATTAATTTTTATGCCGTTACTTAATCAAGCTATAATAATTATTAGACACTGGACGTTAAGCATTTATTAACTAATAAGAGGAAACGTAATACTGTGAAGTTATCAAAGGAACTTCAACATTTTATTACATTAGAAATAGATTTTTCAGTAACTTCTGTTCTATTGACTTAGAATGTTTTATTTTGCATAAAGTTTTGCAGTTTTCTAATTAGGAATCTATTCGTAGTTCGAACCGTAAAATTAATCGGCCATAAAATTAAGATTTTGCGCATGCATTCACAGATTAATAATAGTAATGCTTCGAAGAATACTAGCTGATCTTATCAGATCGCCAATTGATACAGGAAATTAAATAGTATTTAAGTAGTATTACTGCATGCACCACTACTGAAATCATGTCTAGCATAAGTAACTGAATAAGCACCTCCCCACGTTTATTATTCAAACATTTAAAAGTTAACAGTCTACTTATCGAATGTCTATTAACCCTTTGCACTTGAAGCTGTTGTAACTCAAAAAGCAAGACATTTTTCCTGTCCTAGAATATCTTCATACTACATGATTTAGTTTCTCTTATGCACACGGAGTGTTTCATTGTTACTCGTATTAAAACAGTTTCAATATTTAATCGGTTTTAATTGGTTTCGACAAGATACTTGAAAGCGGAATTGTCTCGTCGCGTCAGCCGATCACTGTGCGAACGTTAAAATAAATTGGTAACAAAATGGCGTCTACTCCAGATCAAAATTGCGAGCTCCAGAGAGCCGATTAGGGCAATCGGAAGTTGGTCCGCGATTCGCAGGCGTTAACTTGAAATGCGCGGCGCGTGCGTTTCCGCAAGGTGCTCTGCGAACATTTGTTTCCGTATGTGCGCTGCAGCGAAACCAAGAGTTAGTGTGTGCACATAGAGATGCATATTTACATATATACATCGAATGCTGATTCGAGGATATATACAAGGTGTTAAAAAACGTTCGACTTTCTCGAAAAGTGTGATTCCTGGGATTATTCCAAATAACTGTTTTCATTGCAAATTTACATTTTGACGTTTCGTTTTCCAATTATCGGAAAACCCGGGCCAATCAGAAAGCGACTACAGCAGCCACATTTTGTCGTGGCCAGGAGAAATTCATTCGCCGCAGTCACGCTCCGATTGGTCCATGCTTTTCGTTAATAACTCGAAAACGAAGTTGTGTACAACATTTTCGATCAGGAAAAAATTTCTTGGAGCAAAACTGAGAATTCATTTTTCACAGGAACACAATTTTTGGGGAACCCTGTACATACACAAAATATGTAAAAATATATATATAAACTGTGCATATATATACATAGAGTGTTTCAGCTAACCGATCTATTTTGATCAAAGGAGTAAAAAGATTTCGAGGCGATCCAAGGTTTTTAAACAGTGGACCACATATTTTTTAGCTCATTAAACAATACATTCAATGATGTACGATATGATTTATATATTTACTCTGAGTTAACTCTGCCCACTTAAGTATCTTGGTTATTTTAACACTAAACCCACCGAGCATTCAAATTGATTGATATACAGGGTGATTGGTAACTGGTGGTACAAGCGAAAAGGTGGTGATTCTACATGAAAAAATAAGTCGAAAATATAGAATAAAAATTTTTCGTTTGAGGCTTTGTTTTCGAGAAAATCGACTTTGAATTTTCGCAAAGTACGCGTGCACTTGATCATGTCTCGTTATAACGGATCTCACTGTAGATCGTTGTCTCGATGGGACACGTAAATTACTTCGTAATTTACGTGTCCCATCGAGACAACGATCTACAGTG
>CM052085.1:12185477-12232008 GCA_028453745.1 Agapostemon virescens
CGAAAATATAGAATAAAAATTTTTCGTTTGAGGCTTTGTTTTCGAGAAAATCGACTTTGAATTTTCGCAAAGTACGCGTGCACTTGATCATGTCTCGTTATAACGGATCTCACTGTAGATCGTTGTCTCGATGGGACACGTAAATTACGAAGTAATCACAAAGTTTATTATTACAAAAATTGCTGAAAATGTTGCCCATTCTGCCGAACACATACTTCTGTTCTTCTAATTAAATTTCTACGAACACTTTCTAACGTATTCGATTCGAAAGTAACGAAAATTCAAAGTCGATTTTCTCGAAAACAAAGCCTCAAACGAAAAATGTTTATTCTATATTTTCGACTTATTTTTTCATGTAGAATCACCCCCTTTTCGCTTGTACCACCAGTTATCAACCACCCTGTATATCATTTTATAAAGATGCCAAGATTTAATTAATTTGTATTATTTGCGATTTTCAATGCAAACTGTCATGAAGCAAAGAGATTAAATCGCTTCCTATGAAATCAATTTTATAACTTCAATAATTGTAAAATAAAAACTGTAAAAGAGGTCATTTGACCCGCTGTGGAAGGTTTAGTGTTAAACAAAGCGACAAAATGTTACCAACGAAAGCGAAAAGCTTTACGGAAGCACATAATATAATGTAAACGATATTCTTGCAATACAGAAATAGAGATCAACTTTGTTTATTTTTAAATAGTATGTTTAACTTTTTGTGCACGATGTATGTGTATATGGAATGCTGATTCGATACATATATACATATGTACATATATGTATATACACCCTCAAATCAGCATTCCATGGCGCAGAGCACGCAGCCGGTGGCGATGGCGGTTGCGGTGGCGGTGGCGGGCGGTAGTTTCCAGCGAATTGAATTGTACTGGGAAGGCTTAGAGCGGGGACCGTGAATGGAAGGGCCCATCGTGTCTCCCTTGAGGAGAGAGAGTCCCACGAAGAGAGGTCCCGGAGCCGCGTGCCTCCACGTTACACGGGCCCAGGCACGTCCGTACGTGTAACTCGGCTCCTCCGCAGAGACGATTCTTGTCTTGCGCGGTGCCTGTGCTAAATTATTACAGCGGGCCGGACCGGGTCGAGCTTTATCGAGGTGTCTGTGAGCCGCGCGTGATTACAATCTCAGATCACGCGAAATTTACGCGAGTCCTCGACCCACCCGTTCACGTTTTTCGTTTTATCCGCAGACCCGTTAGCTCGCTGCCTCGCGAGACACGCCGATGCAACAGGTGCGAAGAAACATAATTTTTCTCGCGATGTTCTTTTTCTTGCGCGACGTCCGCTCTCGCGAACAGTTCAACCGCTTTTTCCTCGATCGATGAGCAAATCGGAAGAAATTGACAGGTGTAACGGTATCGTGCTCTACGACGATAGCTCGCCCCGTTACCAGGCTGCGCTGCCAGGCCAGTATCGCGTAGAATCTCTTGCCGGGTCGATCATTGAATTCCAGCGGCAATTAATCAGCTGTGAGTAACCAGGTGGGCTTATCGCTGGCAACAATAAACGAGATCTCGCCTGGAGGGTAAAAAATGCCGGTGCAATTTGCATGAACGGTAATCGAGGTCAAGTCGCTGTTGCAGCTCGCCGGGGAGTGATTATGTAAGTCAATGTTCTTTGATTACCGGCGCCCTTTCTTCGTCGCTCCGGCCTTCGTTGATTCGCGTCTTTGTCTCGCGCCTTCGAAGAGGTAACGAGGGAGAGAGGAGCGAGCGAGAGATCGAATCCGAGAGATGATCAAGAGGGAAAAGGAGACGGAGGAGAGCGAGAGCAAAGGCATCACGTTATGAAATCATTCTCGACGGCCTTGCCTCGCGAAAGTTCATTACCATCAACCGCACACGCTCCGATGAGCAGCTGGCTCCCGGCTCCGCGACGCGTATCGCGTGCACGAATTTCTGCACTGCGAGTCCTCCAAGGTCGCGGTTACCCGGCACCGCAACCACCGCCGTGGAATCCGTGACCATGAAAAACCTTGATGGGATAATTTTGTCTCTCGTTGTGCCCGATGAAAAGGCTCATTATCATAGGGTCGCGGGACTGCGAGGAACTCTTCGTTGCGACAACGTCCAAAGGTAGTCGGAGATGGATCCTCTGGTATCGCAACTTTGATGACGAGGACTTGTTTTATTCTAAATTAACCCTTTGCGCTGCGATTTATTTTATGGTTGCTGTGATTCAAGTTTCTTCTTCGTTTATAATTTTTTAGAAGGTGCAAAGGAAACGTCTACGTGTTCTCCAATAGCTCTAAATTAATAACGTACGTAGTTACTAGAACGTTATACAAATCTTAACACAATGCAAATATTTTTACTTTTATTGTAGAAGTTAAAACTGGCTGCATCCTCCATCTATTACAAAATACATCAAAACGACATAACTTTCTATTCTCTAACGTCTCAAGGATCGTTCATACCAAATTAGAAACAATTCCCTTGAACGCTATACAATTCTCAGCAAATTGCACACATTTCAACTTTTATACAGCACAATGATACAGGTAGCGCCCTTTATCTACTACAAATAGCATCGAAACAATTTCGATAACGCTTCACGGGATAACAGTATAATGCAAACTCATTTCGAGTGTCACATGTACATTTCACGGCCAATGTCTTACGGTCTTATCTGCCATTGTCAATACAGGATGTCATTCTAAAGCGTGTTCGTGCTACCTAGAGGATAACGATTGCGCGAATGATAAACTGTTATCGTCGGGCACAGCGTAGAAAACTGAACTGCTCGTCGAGGATCGGCAAGTATCGCCGTTCATGGTCTACCAGCAGTCAATGTCAATGTCATTGGTATCGAGGCACGTTACGTGGAGAGAAGTTGACCGACCGGTTCTGGCGTAACACGCAAGCGTATACGTGTGTGTAGCCGCAACGCCTGCAACAACGCTACTATTTCGAGGACAATCATAAATTAATTTCTATTTTCAATCGAGTTCATTGCCGCCCGCTCTGCCGTTACGGGATACTTTCTAGTGTTGATCAATCAACCGCCTGCAGTTGCTGTCGAAGATCGAGCGACTGCTGGAAATCCTTATCGGATGGTGAAATGGCGAAGCTTTTATAGCTCTGGTAGAATGTGGACGTTTCGTGGAACACGAGGTAGGTGTAATGCATTTACATCGAACCACTCTTACGTTATCCTGGTAATTATAATGCGGTGTTGCGAACATGCAGAATGTTGAATGTTATTTTAAACAAAAATTTTCTAACAGGAGTTGAAGCGTTCAGAATCGATCGTTTGCGTCTGTGCTATTTTTCTAAATACGTAATGTTCCTTAAAATATATTTAGTCTCTCATAAATAATTGTTTTTACTCGTGTAATTGATAATTTATGCACAGTCTTTAGAACAGAGTATTACTTTTCAGCTCGACCTGACGCAGCGATGGAACGCTTTATCATACTCTTAAGCATCGATACGACCTAAGAACAGATATATCATCCTGTCGTAATCAATAATGGTCTGTTCAATCAGTTGGCTCATCGGTGTGTCACTATATTATAATCGATAAAAATTTGTAAAAAACGTTATTCACCTGCAGCCATCGAACGATAATTAATGGAACACGCGATGCAGGGCATTATGAGTCTACGACTATCCGAATGCAATTAATCGAACATAGTGTAGTAGAATATAACGCCTTTTAAAACGATGAAAATAGAATCGATAGACAGGTAGAGGTTATTGAACGTAATATAGCATGTTAATATTCTTGCGATCGATAGTCTACCGTGAGAGTCTGATCGTGTTCAGAGCGATATCTTGAAGTTAGAGTTCGTAAAACCTAAAACTGTACTAAACTTTACGATCTAATTTAGAATGAGCCAAACTTCTATCCAACTTCCATCCACGACAACCAAAGAGGACTATATAAAAAGTCTATTTATTCTCATAGTTAGAGAAGGTTATTTCTTAAAAACAATTAGATCTAATTTTTGTAAATGACTATTTCAATCACGTATTCGTCTATAACAATCAAATAGGAATCTAAAACATGATTATAAGAAGACTAAAATGTCTGTGTAGCCTCATACTCAAAAACAGTTACTTTATAATACCACCCAGAGCTTCTAGTGTTTGAAAATGTCAATTTCATCCAAACGTTTATCTACGGAAATCAAATAGAAACCTAAAATAAGATCGCGAAAGCAGTAAAATGTCTATTTATCCTCACAGTCAAAAACAGTTACTTCACGACACCGAGGCGATCTCCTAATTTTTGTAAATAACAAGATACGGTAACTGGATCAAATTGCAAACCAGAATAACCGTTCTAAAACTTGAAAGTTGCTACTGGATCGCGTTCGACTAGATAAAATTATTCAGGCTAGAAATGAATGTCCATGTAACCGTTCTATTTTGCAATGAATGCGAATAATTTTGACTTTGCATAAAACTCCGTTAATGATAATGTAAACGGTACAATGACGTATTCTTGTGCGAATTCGTTTTGCCCGTCACTACCGTGGGTTTCGCAGGCAACCTATCTTATCAGCCGTTACGTTACACGCATTTACACTTTCCAGGAGACAAGGATTGCGCGAATTATAATCGTCGCTTTGTCAGAGGATTCCGTGGCAGCGGTTCAGCAGCCTAAGAACCCGAAGACGCGTTTCTCAGGAAAGGGATGCTGGGATTCCGTGGTTGCGCAACGGCTGCCAGGAATTAACACGATTATTTAAACCGTGTCACGACGGAGTTGCACCCACGCGTTCCGTTATACCCTTCGTCGGTTGACCGCCGCTGACCTCGCCACCTCTGCAAAGTAGTCTAGAAAGCGACGAGAAGGATGCCGGGAGGAAAGAGAGGAAAGAACAGAAAGAGGAACACGCGAGTCCTCTCGCCGGGTACACAGCACCGGTCGCCAACGGGTCCTTTCTGTGGCCTCCCTATCCTACTTTGCCCATTTATCCTCGTTTACCGGTTGTTTCCTTCGTTAAACGGATTTTCCCATGAGTTCGGTAAATAGAATACGGGAAAAGCTTGTTATGATTCACTATTCGAGCTACCCCGTATCAAGTCCCTCTAACGCTTTCAGTGACCAACCATAAAACATCGCTGTGGAACCCCTTTTTAATCGAATGAACCGCCATTCGTTGTAATTAGTCTGCGGATCTTTCCGTGGAAGTTTACTGTATTAATACTAGGTTCACCCTTACGTTTTATAATTACGATTATTCATAATGTAAAGACTCATTTTTTTTTTAAATTATTTAACAAATTACTAGATATTTGGGTCGGTGCATACTTTCGAAATCACTGAAATCGTAAAAATGTTTTCTTCTTATGAACGTGATTATTTAATATCGCGCGGGTTACAATAAAAATTGAATTGTAATTTGTATAAAGAAGCTTATGAATTGTAGTTATTGTAAAACAATGTACACCAGTTGCATTTATTTTTTGGCAGTTTCAATGTTAACAGTATTGACTAATATATTTTATTTTTCATCGAATTCGACGAGGGTCGACGTTTAGTCGAGCAAATAGTAAAACATCTATTAGCGCATAAATAATGTATATTAACGGATGTGATCGACGATGTTGTATCTTATATTCGCTGTTTTAATATTTTCTTTGGAATTCTTACGCACAATAGAAAATCCGTAAGAAACAATGTAAGAACTCTTCGATAATGTCGCCTCTTAGAGTGATTCTTAAGCGTGACCAAGGGGAGAGGACGACACAGGAATTTTCCATGTTATTTCAAGGTTTTTACGGTAGCAGAGAACAGTACGAGGCTTCAAATGTCCTGAGGTGGAAAGAGAATAATGTTAGTCCTGTGCGCGCATATGACAATTCATTCTTTAATATTTTATCTAAGGAATTCGCTACCAATGTCGCACATTTGTGACGTTCACAATGTTGTGTCTTTGAATTATAAGTTGACTGCAATTTTTATGCGTTTAAGAGTCGATGAAATACAAGCCAATGAATATTTTAGAGTAATTAATAAACACTGTTCTATTATTTGACACTTACAAATTTGATCTGCGTCTCTCAGAATTAATCGGGACAATTTTTATTTTGCATAAATATTCGCTATCTAATTATAATAAATTACACTGCAATCAAAGAATTTAAGCTACCTTAAAGCAATATATTTTGCACATTTTACTTTTCTTTTTCGTGATATTCTTTCGTCTTAAAAATTTGATTTAACACTCAACCTACCGAGCATTAAAATTGGATGGTGTATATTGTTTTATAAAAATGACAAGATTTAATTTATTTGAATTACTTTTACAATTATTTTTTACAAGGTAATTTTCTTTACTGGTTATAATTGAACAAAGAGATCTATTGAATCGATTCCTATGAAGGCAATTTAATAACTTCAATAGATTTAATTTACTTGGATTATTTGCGATGTTCATTATAAAGTGTAACTGAACAAAGATTTATTGAATCGATTCCTGTGAAGGCAATTATATAACTTCAATAATTGTAAAATAAAAAATCTGAGAAGAGTAATTTGACCGGCTGTGGTAGGTTTAGAATACATATCTGGAAAGGATTTTCAAACAAAAACCTAGTACTTTTTACGAAAAAGAAATCCAACAACGTTGAAGGACAATTGTAGAAAATTTTAGCGACTATAATAATTGTTTGATAAAGATGTTAATTTATTTCCAAGTTGGACTCGAAGTTTTGCAATCGTCTAATACCGCAGTCGTCCGTTCAGTGTACACTAGCACGGTAAAAATTAACATTAACATCCCAGGTGTACAGAATAAATTACTCTCCCGTCCGAAGAGAACAATGTCCTCCGATTTTGGCAGTTTCGAGCGTGGGTTCGAGCAGGGTTACGTAAGGGACGAAAAAATAAGGCGTTAGGAAAACCAACTAATTATGCCAGAGTGTTTGCACGACCATGGTGTGCCCGTGTACCGTCGCTAATGGGACTCGGACCGCTACGTTTACTTTACCCCTCCTTTACATGTCCCGAATTTTAAGCACCGTCCGAATTCGGCGATCACGTGCTTTGCCGGCCGACGACGACGAGACAACCAACGATCCTCTACAAATTCACGGCCGACGTTAGATCAATCAATTATTACTATGACCGGAGAAGATGAGCATCCGCAAACACCGGTCGAGACTCTCATAGCGAGCAAATAAACGCAACACGGTTTGCTCAGCCGTTCGATGACCGAGCGATGCAGACGAAACAGCAAAATTAATTCGATTTTAATTACAAAGGATCGATGTACTGTAATTAATTCCCGGAGAATTAAACACTGTTATCAGCTGGAATTCACAGACGGTTCAATCGATTTTGTTACTTTTGGAATGATTTTGTTCATGTATGACAGACAGCAGGTATCTGGAACTGTCTAGACATTGATGTCTGGGTCTGTGCTGCGATCGAGTGGTACACTGTCATTTCTGAGATGTATGGGCATGCTTGGCCCTAAGAATTAGTTGCGGACTTGAGTACGGCTGACAGTTAAGAATTTTGTTTGAAAATGGGAAATAGACCAGCCGTACTCCACTCAATGACAACCAATGGCAAGAATAACGAAAATGTTTAAAGTTCAAAGACCCGTTTTGATTTTGGAATTCAAATCGCTTCGGGGGCAAAGCGTTAAACTACGAGTCGAGATGTGTTTTCTAAGGAAGGCTAAGAATTTCGAGAGGGAGATAGAAGAAGATGTCGAGTCGGCAAGTCGGAAATACCGAGAAGCGGGACTTCGATTGGTTCCACTAACTTATTCGACAGTGTCAGGAAGTGTAGGAGTGGTATCGACAAGGGCCAACACGGCTCGGTTGGAGCAACACTCGAAGATAACGACACTTTGGCCGGCATTAAGGCATAAATATGGAACGTCCCGTGGGTCAGGTGCGACGACATGGACCGTAAGTGGGCAACGGTGAGGTACGCGGTCAGTGACATCCCGATGGGCAAGCCATCTCTTCAGGGCTTACAGGTTTGACCAGAATTCACAGCATCACGTGGATGCAGGCAAGTACAGGAACCGCTATTCGTGCAGCTGTGTGCCGGCTGGGGACGCGGATATTTTTTCTCTTTCGTCAGCGATCCCTAGTCTTCCGCGAGAATTTTGAAATCTGGTTCTGTCGGGGCGAAAGAAATCGATTGTCTGACTACTTTTTGCTTCTGCGCGCACGCCTTCCGTGTCTCGATCAGGAATCAACGACAATTTAAAGAACGACCGTTGAATTTACGCTTGAATTTGATCCGTTTCGCCGAATTTAGTGTTCTCGGAGTTCACCGGTCTGACTGTTGGAGCTTGTTCTACTGATTTCACGGGCATGCACGCGCGAGGCCACTTTAGACTCTCGTTCCTCGGTAACTGCTTAATAAAAAGCTTCATCTGACGGCGGAATGCTTGGCAGAAAATTGTACATGCGTCATAAAATGAAGCTTTTCTTTCCGACAAGCCAGAAGATTCGTGAAAGTTGTTTTACAAAAGAAAATCATGCGTTTCAATGACTTTGTTCTACTTGTTACACAGTTAATTGGTACTTGTTTGAAATGACCGACGTCTCTTCCACGTTAGTGAAACTATAATATAACGACCAGGTAATCACCAGCTAGAATAGTAATGTCCTAACCCAACAATTTTAATTGAAAAATCAATAAAATACAATGTCTAATAAAATAGTCATGCACCACTTTATTTTTTAAGTTGAATCAGCAGAGGTTGATACTTTAACACGTTGAATGCCACGGCGGTCACCGGTGACCGACACCATTGCGTCGTTTAAGAATGATTTGTCATTTTGAAAGTTGATCAGATTGTAGTATAAGGTGAAGACTTAATTTTAGAGTACTAACAATTCTCTTTAATAACATTGATTACTTCTATGAATAAAATAAACGAATTTTGTTCGAAGTACACAAAATTTGTTCGACATTCAACGCGTTAAGTGCGGCGAAGAAATGTTTGTATTTCGGACGAGGCTACAAGTAACGAGCTGGAGGTGAGAAATTGAATTACCAGCTAGAACATATGTAATTTGATCGATAAGATGGTCCGTTGCTATTCGTTGGGTTAAGATGTTACGATGGTCGATTTAATAAAAGGAAACCGAAGTAATCTCTACACCGAACAGATAAAATTGCCTTTCAGCGTTAAAGAAATGGACTCTTCCTTTCGCGCAACGACTTCTGCCGGCTGCAGAAGTTATTCCGATCTCGTTTCACGGTCCCTCGAGTCTTCAGCACCGACCAGGGAATAATTTCGAGTAAATCATTCCCGGGCAAGAAACGTTTATGTTTGATGCTCGCGGGCTGCGCGTACTCGAAGGCTCGCGCCCGTTTTTCTCGAGCTTGTTTCTGTACGGCGAGAACATCGATCGTTCTCCGAATGCAAACCGTTTGTCGATCGTCGAAGAAAACCGAGTCGCTCGAAAGGGAAACTGGCGCAAGAAGAGTCACGAAGACTGTTCCCGCGAGGGACAAGTTCGCCTAGCGACGTCCTCGAAAAAAGAACGCCGCGAGAACCCGAAGAATTCAACCGTGCCTCGGCGTTTATCCACACCTGTTGTTCGGTGAATTAGCAGCGGCCAATTGACGTGAGAGGGGGGTGGGAGGGACACAGACACGGTGGGGGACAAAAAAATGGCGCATCTCCGATCAACGCTCATCGACAATGCAAACGTTTTTGCACGTCCACGGTTTTCGAGGTAGCCGGCGGTTCGGCGAATCATTCCGCGCCCCGTTGGCCAAACGGGATCGATTTCGAATTGCCGCCGATGGATCGCGATGGGGATGCACCGAGTCTGGGAAACAATTACTGTTAATCAACATCCGGTGGCGGACTTTTCGTCCATTGCGAGTTTAACGGTAGAACTGCCGAACAATATATCCAACGTTATACTTTGCTTTGTAATAATAGCAAAACTGCATCTATTAAAACTTGATACAATTCTTATTGTAAGGTATACGTCAGTAAAGAAGTACATTCGAAAATTTTTTATGAAAACATTTTTATACATTCAATAATTGCAAAAGAAAAAACTAGGGACCAGTCAAAATGACTGGTTTGGTAGTTCGAGTGTTAACAGACACCTCTCGCGTTATTTGATTTCTGCAATACGCGGATGAGGATTCTCGAGAGGATTCTCAATTTCACAAATCGCAAATAGAAAATATTAAAACTCGCTATTTTAACGAATCACATAAATCTAGCGGTAATGCTGCTGATTAGAATTCTTAACGAGCCACTGTTGACGTCATTAACAGCTCGACACAGAAGTGGAAGTACCAAATTCTTCGTGTGAGTTGCTTGAATTATTTTAGAATTTTAACGATTTTGGTTTCAATGTCCAACGAAATATTATTCAATAAATTCTGTAGTTTACAGCATCAATAATCTTAAATTACAATTATCATTTTTCAAAGACTCGTAGCTCTAAAGTTGATAAGGACTCTATTTTAACCCAGGGTACCAAAATCGTTATTTAATTACACAGAATCTAGCGATTAAACAAAACGAATAGCTGCTGTATTGGGATCATCGGAAAAACTAATGTGTCTGCAAGAAGTTGCATCAAAAAATCTAACCTAGACCAAAAATATATTTGAGGGAATTGATAAACAGCGTGATGCTGAACATCGTCGATTACAAAATTGTAAAAACGGTCCGGCGGCCGAGGGTTAATTGTATTTTACCGTTTCGCAACCGGATCTCCAGGTATCTAGAATCCGAGGATAACTGATGCAGCTCCGGCAGAGATTCGGTTACAGGAGCGAGCCAGTTTCCGTATGCAGTGATTTACCGGTCGTTTCCCATGAACCTGACCTCGGGGATTCGTGTGACGCAATCGCGATGCAGGTGAAAGTAACTCGAGCCTTTCCGAACGATTTCTGACGCGACTCGTCGCGTCGGGCTCATGCAGAGACGACTAATCGATGTCGATCGTCGATCGATCGATAGAAACCGACGGGGGATCAAGGATACACGTAATCCGAAACCGGCTTGACGCAAACAGAAGAAGAGGCTTCTACGATACCATGAAGAGCACGGCTCGCGATGGAGAGGAGACACCGTCGCTCTGGAGCGACCCTGGACCCGTCGAAGAACGAATATGGTGTGCCAGGTCCATGGGAAAGCACCTTGGGTCCCCGGGAGGATGCCAAAGGTGAACATTATGAGGTAAGGCTACTATTCCTCTAAGGGAACAGAAAGGACAAAGAGGTTCGATGGCCTGACGGGACCTGACCACCTCATTTAGATATCGCTCGGGTATCGCAGCTATTGTTGTAACTTTTGGCAATGTTTGAATAACTGCTTGTTAAAAATATTTGTAACATGTTCATAAGTGCTAGCACAAATTTCTGATGTCCACGGTCTCGCTATTTACTTAACATTAAATTTAGCAAGGATTCAAATTGGCTAATGTATATTGCCTTGCAAAAATTACAAAATTTGATTTACTTAGGTTTTGTGCAATTTTTATTACCGTTTTAATATCGATTCCTATGAAGACAATTTTGTAACTTTCATAATTATAAAATGTTGGATTTTATATTTTAGATAGCACACAAATAATTTTCCAAACGCCTTCATAGAATTCTTATGGGATTCATCCTTGCAACACTCGAGTGGACGCTTATGTTTAGAGCCTTAGTGTCTGCAGATGTGCAACTATGGTTCGTCTTTTAATTTTCGCTTTAGACCTTTCTTTCGAAGAGTAATTATTCGTGCCTTATTCGCAGCTTTAAAATGATGTCACAGCTGTATTAAAAAGTATTACAAAGTGTTTTATTAAATAGCCCCGAGTTTGCAATAATATTAATTTAGTAGTCGGCCCTCCTCGTCGATTTTGATGATCTTGGAATACGTCAATTAAATTGAATAACCCCAAATTTATAATATAGAATGAAATATCTGAAAATGGTCAGTTGACCGATTGTAATAGATTTAGTGTGAAAGCAAACGAATGATCGTTCATAAAATGTTCGGAACACGTTTCCGTGCGAAATTCTTCAACAGCAAATTTTTGCGTCGGACTGTAACCGTTTCGGAAGGCCATTGCTCGAATTAGGAATCGAAATCTGCCGAAGGGCAGGCATTGCGATGCCGGCGGGATCGTAGAATGGTTCTTTTTTCCTACGAGAAACGTACGGAGAATAGGAAGTCTATCCAAGAGGAACGTTCTTCCTCGTCGAAACTACTTTTTCATGCTATCTCACGTACACCTGTTCGCTGCCAAATGAGTTACGTTTCGACGCGTCGGGCGTGTTAGATCGTCCACAAGCAAGCACCAAGAGGAAGTTGAAACTCTCGCGGTTGGGAACGGGTTTGTTATCTGAGAAAAGTGACATCAACGGATTCGTTATAGAAACTCACCAGAATTAGATTGCGATGCCAGTAGAACAGTCAGACAGAGTATAATCCCGGGTCGATAAGGCCCGGTGCTCAAGGCCAACATGTCGGCACACTTCTTCCGTTTCCTGAAACCAGAAAAATCTGCCGTTAGCCGATTCCACTTAACTGTATCGTTCGAAGTTCGAGACCGAATAAGGCCCGAGACCGCTCTATTTTTGATAGCGCAAATGACGGTTAAAAATAACGTCGTCTTCGTACTAGTTCGAAGAAACGAGTTTCGAACCACCAGCTTTGGACAAATCCGTTTGTCAGACGCTATACTTAGTTCTTCTTCGTTTAACACGATACTGGAGGTTTTAAATAGCTAGTTCAACGTCCTGCGAATACGATACTTTTTACAAAAATAATTTAAACCAATTGTCAAAGACGCAGAATCGAACCGTTGAATTGTGCTATATTATTTCTTTAATTTTCTTGTATCAAAAATAAAGGATAATTGTGTCACATATTTTAAGATTTCAATCGTTGCTTTGTTAAATAAATTATTTTAATTCTGTGAAACTTTTGTAGTTGTTAGTTGGTCAATAAAATGTTAAAACTCTTCACCTTTTGAAATCTGCTATTTAAAATTGCATCCGTTCGTTATGAATCAACAAAATCTGCAATTCTTTTGAACTATCGATAGCGGTTCAAAAGAGAAAGGAGAATGAACGCAGCTAAGATCCGAGGATCATTCACAAGGAAAATCTCGGTTGAATCAATGAATCATCGAAACGTAACTCCGAACGGTAGCCGAGTATACTGGTCATCGTTCGATCGCGTTTTCTATTATTTCCGTCGCGTCTGTGAACCTGCGAAGTGTAACAAGCCATTGTGCACTCTTCGCTGAATATTAAAGTAACGTTTATCCTGTCACGTGGCATTCTAGTGTAACAGTCCTGCTGACAGTTGGACGTGCGGTAACTGCGATTTGGCCGCGAGCCAGTCGCATACCTTCGCACTTTGACCGGCGAATTCTCGTGATATTTCTTCGGGGTATGCAGGTCGTCGTGACTGGCGAGCAAGCACGTGTAATTCGGCGTGAAGTGAAATGCGAAAGTGTTGAAACCCTCTTACCCCATCCCAGGCACTCCCTTCTCTCAAAGTTACTCTTTCGTTCGCCATATTTCCAGATAAAATAACTAATTCTCTCAACTCTCGACCAGTGGCTCATTTTTATAACGTAAACTTGACGATGCCTAAGATCATTCATGACTTCAATTATCAACTTTTTAACATTACACATTACGAATATTCGAAATAGGTTAACATATTATTAAATAAAAATGACGAAACTTAATTTATTTGAACGAAAAGGTGTGCGAGAAGAAACGACGGACAAACTAGTGATGACAATGCTAAACATAGTCTGACTATCTATATCTAAATAGTCTAGAATATCTATATTTTATCCCTTAAAATGGAATAAAATTCTATTTTGTTGTTAATGCACAATCATTGAAGAATATATAATTATACAATAGGTAAACATTTTCGTTTCCTTCTAAGTAATCATGAACAGTAAAAATGTTCCAATCTCCGTCACCATAAAATAGTGTCGTAGAGCAAAAAGTTAACACTTTGAAATTTCGGGGCGTTTAAAATCGCGAGAATGAATAAAATGGGGTTGAGAAAACGAGAAGCGATGCTTAAAGAGGAAGGTTTGGGGAATTTGGGGAAGATTTTACCGTTTGAACTATGTTGATAGCTCTGATAGTCTGGTCGGGACGCGTCTTCAAAGATTGGCTAATATTGAAGGGACGTATCCCCCCCTCTGTGAAAAAAGCGGAAAAATGGGAAAAAATTTTTAGATCACCGATTCTGTTGTAATTTTGGCTACACCTTCCTAGACGCGTGAGCAGAGTGTATGGTAATTTTCAGCTCGAGCAGAATCGAATTGCGGCCGTGGCGCGACTTTGAAATTTTGGGGGTGTTGAAAATCGCGAAAATGGGAAAAAGGAAAGTTTGAGGAAGATTTTACCGGTTGGACCATGTCGATAGCGCTAACAGACTGATCGGGGCACGTCTGCAAATATTGGCTAATTTTGAAGGGACGTACTACTAACAGACTCAAAATAAACCTGCGCTTCACTGTCGAATGATTAATGAATTGAATAATGAATGAAACACTAAATATTCTGAGCATTCACAGTTGGTTAATATATCATGAAATAGAAATGACGAGATTTTATTTATTTGCGTGTGATTTTTATTACATTATTATGATTGGGAAATGGGATTTCGTATACACTCGCCTTTCTAACTTATATCAAACTTGATTTATTGATATGAAAGGTGTATCCTCTATAATTTCCCTCTCGACTATGGCACGCAGAAGGACAAACTTGAACTAGAACCGATTTCGCCATATAGAAGAAGGTTTCGTCCAAACCCCTTATTATACTCATGGGGCGCAACCTAAACATTCATTCTAAGAATCATGGCATCTCCCCATATGATTCCTTTATACGCATATAAATACACGAAGAGAGATTAATATTTTTGTTTTTAAATAAGCAGGAACTTTTAACAAATGTTAAATTGTTTTAAGTAATAGCGTGGCAATTTTTGGTGACGCCTCAGAGTCGCCATTCGAGTGCTAAGGCTTAATAGTAACACATTCGATATGCACGAAAGGAAATGAACCACGTACAATGGAATTATTCTACGACAGAAAAATGTCTCACGTTACGAACTAACATAGCTTAGAGAGCAAAGGATTAAAATAAATAAAATAGTAATTCTATCTCCATTTACGAAACGACGACAAAATTCGAAACACCGTATTCGTGAAATAACTCACAATGCAATGGGGTTAACGCGCGAGCAAACTCGCATCTATCGTGAAAACAAAAATTTCCGTTTGTCTTCTAGCCGAAGAATCGCAGTTTTCTGAGCCACCCTCTTCGTCGCCGAGGTTTCACGGTAAAAATACAGTTCTAGAAGTTTCTTATCGAGTTCCACGGTCCATTACAGACCCGAAAAGTTTCCCGTAGTCGGAGCATAGTGTGCCGAGAGCGTGTAATGGGTAAGCTGGTCGAATCGGCAGTTAGGAATTCGTGAAAGGGTGAATCGAAGGAAGGAGGAACCCCGGCTCGGGAAACGAATTACGTATGTTAGAAACGAAGCTTCATAGATCTATCTCGGAGCGGAGGGGTAAGGTCGGTGGGTTCCGGGGGGAGCAAAAAGAGGAATCGACAGGAAGAGAAGGTGGACTTTGGTGAAGCCGGCGGCATACCAGTCGCGACAGCGGCTTAATACAAAGGGCCACCGAGATAAAAGAGCGTGGGCAGTTTCTCTTCTACCCGTCGACTTCATCTCTCCCCGTGCGTCGTCCGGTGCTTCCTTCCCAGCTGCGTCTCATTGTGATCGAGTGGAAAGAACGCGGCTCGTGACACCTAAGCCGGTCTTTGCTGCGTGCGTGCGTGTGCGTGCGTGCGCTCGTAGACCAGAGAAGATATCCCTTCGTTCAGGGATCGAAGCCCGTTGTAAACGCCACTTTGCCGATACGCGATCGGTAATGGATTCGCGGCCGGATGAGTTTCCTCCAGTGTTTTCGCTCAGCCGGGAATCGAGGGATAGAATCTCACGGACCCTCGAACTCGGCGAAAACCTACGTGTCATTGCGTATTCAGGATACGGCCCATTGAACCGAGGAATTCGGTGAATGGGTATGAACGCGCATTGACAAGTGCGCACGCCTCGGCTCGGCTCGGCTTCGCTCGACTCGGCTTCGCTCGACTCGCTCAAGTATTCGCTTGCCGAGAAGAGCGTAGCCACTCGACGAACAGCGGAGGCGGCAGAATTCGCGGGATATGAAGGTCAGCCTTCTGGAATTCGCTACTCGAGCTTCGCTTCTTTCTTGCTACACTCCTGGACAAAATGATGGCACGCGTGCTATCTTTGATTTCGCGAAACTATTACGGGTACGAACGTCGCTTCTTTCTTGCTACACTCCTGGACAAAACGATGGCACGCGCGCTGTCTCCGATTTCGCGAAACTATTGCGGGTTAGATATTATTTTGAAACGTAACGGAAACTTTGTAGTAGATTCTAGGTTTTATTTAGAATCTATTATATAATCGTTGTCAAGGACAGTTTGCCATATTTCTTGCAAATTTTCAATCCCTTCTTATAAAAATCCTAGGTCCGTGAAGCAAAATGTGATCCAAGATGCCTCCACTTCGATGTCTGTCAGAGAGGACGTAATCACCAGCAGCAATTAGCGAAAGAGACAAATTCGGAAAAGTTGCAGGGGGTCAGGGTCGGGGGAAATCGAGGATGATTCCGAAAGGTCATCTCCGGGTATGTCTGTAACACGTTACCCCACCCTGGAAAGCCTTGGCGGCTCTACCACCGTATTTTAGCAACAGTCGCAATGTTGTAGTCAGTCGTACTAGAACTTCGAAACAGCGCCACTCTTCTTTCTCGTCACTGTATATACATCTCTACCAGTTTTCAATGAACTTGTTCAACATTCCCATTAAATAATCCTGACTCTCCCTTGGCCGACTCCTACATCATAATTAGAAATATTTAAAAGTATAATGTTATCTAGAAATTCTAATATTATGTTGTCTAACAGATGTTCTAATCTAATGTTATCTAGAATTTATTTATAATTGTCAGATAGAGATGAACGGTTTATTATTTTATTTTTGCTGGAAAATTTTTCATCCGCTTGCTCAGGAAGCCAATGAAGTAAATTTGGTGACGGGCTTCTTTCTTCTGCACAATAACAATTATGATACCGTGTGTTTCGAAATTCTATGCAGTTTACGAGAAGTTACAGGTAACACACGCGTGCTATCATTTTGTCCTGGAGTGTACCACGCTTAGTTCTCGACTGATGCCGCGATCGAGAATGCTTTTGCTTTCAAGTTAGAAAATTACCAGCCCCGAACGATCTGAGATGCTGCTTGCAGGAGCACGAGGCTGCAAATCTTCCCTGCATCGCTCGGATATTCGAGCTGTGCTTCGACTGCGAATACCTTGTCGCGATTTTTGAAGTTTTTCGATTTCGAGGAGGTTCGGTGTAGCAGAAGGGAATAAATTATACGGAAGTTTCGAGCAAATCTTAATTATTTGAAGTATTTATGACTGCAAGGTGCGCCTCGTCGTCGAATTCCTAGTTGCAAGTTTTCGTTTAATGGACTCCTCTTTATGATGGAAACATGGATTCTATGGATGTTTGTTACAACTCTTAATTGTCTGCAATATGCATAACTACTCTTATAATTAATTATAATTAGACTGTAGACCCTTGTGCAAAATAAAGATCGATTCAGTCAATCTTAAGAAACCGAAGTTAAATAGAAATACAGGGTGTCCCACGCAACTGGAACAGGCTGTACCTCCTAAATGGTTGAGAATAGAAGAAAATGTTATAAGTAGAAGTTAAATGGTATCAGGCGGTGCATAATATGCAACTAATTTTATGCACTTTTGTGCATCGGTGTATCAGAAAAATGCAACTGCATATTTTTTTTTAATAGAAACCTATATTTTTGACTGCACCAATCGATGCAGTTTCTTGTGCTCTACATAAAAGTACTAACATACTTATGCCCTAAACTTATTCGTTAAGAAGTTATCGAAGCTAAAAGTTCTCTGAATTATTTCGGTTTCTCGGCAAGTGTTCCGGAGTACCTACGTTACAACAAGTGTTCAAACGGTCCTCCATTGAAGTCCAAACATTTTTCCATCCATAAGTATGTTAGTACTTTTATGTAGAGCACAAGAAACTGCATCGATTGGTGCAGTAAAAAATATAGGTTTCTATTTAAAAAAAATATGCAGTTACATTTTTCTGATGCACCGATGCACAAAAGTGCATAAAATTAGTTGCATATTATGCACCGCCTGATACCATTTAACTTCTACTTATAACATTTTCTTCTATTCTCAACCATTTAGGAGGTACAGCCTGTTCCAGTTGCGTGGGACACCCTGTATATTTTGCCTTTTAATTATTGGATTCTTCATAGTATGTCTAGTTTATTTATAAAACAGAAGATTATGTAAGCGTAGAAGGATATCCAAGCGAGAGGTGTGACAAGATAATAACAGAATACCAAGAGAGAAATGGCAACATAATAAATAATAAGAAGAAATATTCTAGCTGCTCGAAATAGCACCAACCAGCAATCGCCGACATAACATTTTACCACAAGGAAGACTATTATTAAGACTTTCAACAATTGCACTGTAACAAGATGAATCTTGTAAACTGCTTTTACATTTGTAACAAAATTGTTAGATAACGTTACCGAGGATGCCTTGCTAATTCGAAATAAAAATTGCCGTCAGCGTTGAGAGATCCATTAAAAAGTTTTTAGGTAAGAATTATGACACTTCAAAAATTCTAAAAATTCGCCGGTTGGTAAAGTGTTAAGAATGCAATTAAGAAAAATTTCAACATCTTCAAAATGAAATCGACACGTATACCTTCATTGTTCGGCGTACAGTATAAAACGGAAAATTAAATAGTTTTAAGAGCTGCAAAGGGGTTGCAGAACATAACTAATTAGAGCCTGAGATTGATGAAGGTGAACGATGAACGTGTAATTTCAAAGTCGCAAGATACTACAGAGGATTGCTATTCAGGTTTCAGCGGGTTTTAAGATGGACACGTGGACTTTGAAAAGTTCTGAAATAATCGCCGTCGGTAAAGGAGCAGCTTCGTTCGACTTTGACTCGCAAAAACCGCAGATAATCGGCGAACTGGGAGCAACATTTCGATTTGATGGATGACAGGGTTGGCATTCGTTCGGTCCACCGATGTCGCCATGCGAAATCGGTAGCATTAGGTTGCGGCAGAGCCGTATCGAGAGCGCAAGTGAAATTAGTCGCGGTTCGACGAGCCGCGGCTACAACCGGGTCCTGCAACGAACGAAAGTAACGCGACTCGCGACGAATCAGGGTAAATCGAGGCACGGTGGATGCCCGGCGCAGGATCCCGAAGAAAGGGAAACACGGCCGACATGACAGGGGGAGGGGGACCAGAAAGGAACGGGTTGAAGCGTGACCGATACCCGTTCGCCTCCGCTAAAAACAACGCTCGCATTCTCATTCACAACGCGTAGTACAGGCGTGTCGTTTTCTGGCTTGTCGTAACGGCGTCCGAGGCGGTGTTAACGAACACGCGCGCGTGAGAATGCGACGATAGTACTCGAGTCCTTTCGGTATCGAGGGGCACAGACAACAGAGGATGCCATCGGCGGCTCTTCTCTTAGGTATAAGGGAAAGTTCTGTTGTTTTCTTGTTCTGTGAACTTTCGAAGTTAACCCTTTGCACTCCGAGTAATTTTAATTCCAACGTCGCGATGCGTGGATGTGAAATTTATTGCTGTTACTCGGTATGGCAATTTTTAATGACGACTGAGAGGAGCCATTGGAGTGCTAAGGGTTAATAGACAGCGACACATATTGGAATAAAACTGCAGTCAGTTTTGAGGCTGTGTATTTTAGTGTATTCATAGTGATAGACCTTATTTCGGTAAATTGTTATTATATAATACTTATGTGCTCTACAATGTGTGATTGTATAAATGAGTGTTTGAAGGGCTGTATTAGAATTAATGGATAATTATGCTGTGGGAACAGTAAAAATGTATGCGACGTATTTGGCGAAGCCACAGTGGCTTCAAGAATCTGTCAAGAATGAAAAAGTTTCAGGGTATATATTAAACCCTTGCCATACCATTTTCTTTGAAACTAAAGTTATTACATCTTCATCGTTAAAAATGTTACACAAAGGAAAAGTCAATTTATATCTCTTATACTGCTATATCTACTTCGATGCTGAAATATTAATTATAAATTAACAACAATTGATTTCGTCTAGAAAAAAGGCATTTCAGGGAGCTTCATTTGAAATCTTCAACACGAATCTGATTCGTCATAATATGCCAAGGTGTTAAGCCAGGTATGCGAAGGGAACGATGAACAAACTAGTGATGACAATGCTGAACATAGTCTGACCAATATCTATATTGTTTCCCTTAAAATGGAATAAAATTCTATTTTGTTGTTAATGCACAACTATTGGAGCATATATAAGTATTACATTTTACTTTTATCGTAAATACGTAAATGTATATTATGTTTCTTATACAGAATCGATCAAACATGTAATAGGAATATCATTAAATTAATCGAAGCATTTAAACGTTTCCGAAACACGTTTACTCTCGTTACTTTGTCAGGGAAGTTTCTCCATTGGTAACAAACTGCTTCCTTTATTATGATTGTCACAAATAATTGAAAGATACAAACATAACATACATAACTTTGAAACAAAGTAATTTTTGCCAGGAGTACAAATTCGAGCAAGTACGATTGCTTTAATAGCAACGAGATCGTACACGAAATTAATATCAAGCTAATCCTCGCAAGCATCGCGATTATTAATATTTGTAACGGGCAGAAGTTATGATAACGCCGAAACGCATCGAAATGAAAAAATAAAAGCTTGTTCTGTGTGCATAAATCTATCCGCTTGGATTATTTCTCGCGATGTATCTTCGGTAACGTAACACAGTAACGCTACAGGCACTGTTGAACATTAAAACCTTTTATGATAAATCAATATTGATACGAATCAGAAACCTGAGACCGGCATTTGCATAAGGTAAATGGCTCGCAGAGCTTGACTTCCGTTTACAGCCGCCGTTCTGAATTGATATCCGCGCATTAACCGCTTTATATACATCTGTTTATCGATGAGAAACACAAACAAAAACAGGTGTAATGCTGTATTTCATTAATACGACCTTTTCGGACACTAGTTTTTAATGATCGGAGCTCAACATGTTCAGCTAAAAATAAAACAGGACACTGACATGTTTTTTCAATCGTCTAGATTCATTTTACAAGCTACTGATTACAAGATACTATTATTCATCTGCAATCTGATTTTTCCAAATTTAAAGAAAACCCTCGATAATCACTTACGTGAATTCACGATTTTCAGTTCTGAAATATCATAGCCTATCGAGAATAAATTCATATTGTTACGACGGCTGTTCATATGGAGTTGCCATAATGTAAAATTACTTCGTGGTGAACAACCCCTAAGGAAATAATAGAAGATTGCGGTTGTCGCGGATCTGTTGTACCGACAGACAATCAAGAGCAGTCGAAGTCTGCCCGTCGGACAGTTTGGACAGCGAATTCGATGAAGTTAAACTGTATTGTATTTTACTGTAAATAATTAATAATTTGTAAGTAAATAGAAACTGGAAGTACACATCTGTCAATGCCAGTAACGAGTCGAATTGCATGCCTACCCAGTGTACAATTTCTCTGCAGCGAAGAAAATTTCAATCGAACATAATGAGTTAGAAAGTGGTCCTTCGATCTCTGAAAGCTAATTTTGTTCAAGTGAGACTCGTGTTGAAGATTTTAAACATAGTCTAACAAATATAAATATTAAGCTTTCCTTCTAAGACTAAATCAAATTTTACTTTTTGCACACTTTTCCTTAGTTACGAAGAAAATGGTATGGCAAGAGGTAAATATAAACGAGTAGTGAATTTTCTTTTTCACTTAAGAAACTATAAACGTGAAGGAAATTTTAATCGTTGCAGACGTAAAGGAAATTGTAGTGCGAAGGGTAAAATTGATTTGACTTAGGATGTTAACACCCAATCCACCGAGTGTTAACCTCTTTGGTACAGCTGAATTTTGTGCAGGGTTTTTTCCCTATATGGTAGAGTAATGAAGTATTTGGTAACGAAATTATAATATTCCTTACATATACTTTAACTTTAATAATTTCCTTTAATAACTAATAATACAATTGAGTGTGCTCAAGCCACTATATGGCTTGGGCATCGTGCCTAAGAGGTTAAAATTAACTAGTACATATAGCCTTATAAAAATGACAAAATTTAGTTTACTTGGAGGAAGGCAATTTTCTATAAAAGCTCTGAGTAGGGTCGTTCGACCAGTAGTGGTAAGTTTAGCGACAAACACTGTGGTCAGAGGTACAATAAACAGCGCAATGAAGGGTGTTATGATTCTCATTATTTCGAGTTTCGCGTGAACTTTTGCGAGCGGCTAATAAGCCGATTACCATTGCGAAATGTATAATAGCTTGCCGAGGCGTTATCGTTTGAATCGCTGACGGTTTCCCGGGACTACCGGTGCATCGCCAGGTAAATTGGATTCTAACCGCGGAATTTATTAGCCGATCGGATAAGAGGACAGTTAGAAACCGCAGTTCGAGACAACAGTCCGATAACGATCGTCGAACCTCTCCCATCGAGGATAACAGCTGTTCGCGCGATAATTGCGGCCGCATAGAGAGAGAGGAGTTTGGTTCCAGGAGTAGTGGAAGGTGCACACACAGACAGGTAGGTGCACCCACAGGTCCGGTGAAATGGGGTGCCGGTGCCGGAGGTTCCGTTAGAGCCCGGAGGCTGCGTTCGTTCACCATTACCGTGGAACGCGGAATATGATTACCTTCACCTGGGAACAGACTGTGCCCGGTATCCCCTCCGGTGTAGGAGAAGAGACCGTGGGCGAAGCTTCCATGTGGATCCGGTGTCCCGATTCGTCGTCGATGCTACGACGATGTTCCACGATTATCTCGAGAAGACCTCGAGGAGAGTGGGACCTCAAGGGGGGAAGAGTCCCCTGTGTCAGCGGGCCGTGAGATCGGGACCGTAGCCGGGTCTGATTCTTCGTACTATTACCACGTTTTTAACTATCGAAGCTGCAAAATCCATTGAAATCCTGCACGTTGCGTCAACAATTCATATTTCGCACAAATCGTTTCACGCAATAAGATGACAGTTGCAAAATACCATTCGAGGCGTTTAAGGGCTGTAGCCGTTTTGAAAGAATTTCAAAATTGCATTGGGTTATTCTTGAACATCCCCTTTACAGTCTAACTATATCCCCTTGTGATTATTATTCTTTCGGACCGCGACAGCAGATGGGGACTTCGTTTTAATGATTATGCAGTGATGGAGCATGTCGCGTAGAATAAGCTTCGGAACGTATTTTGTACTTTCCATGACATTTGAATTATAAGATTATTAAACATCCAAAGATAGTGTGTTGTAGCAGAAGATATATAGACAAATAACTCGTTGATATTTCCAAACAATTCTTCTCAAACAGAAAATTGGAGAAAGAGTCCGGTTTTTACTTAACTGCCCCTCGTATTTCTTATGAATGAAAATTTCTTGGAAATCAAGGGATTTGATCAAAATTGTACGAACCACCAGAACTTTAAATCGAAAGCAATCTTTAGACGGCTACAGTTCTCTAAATGTTTAATTTTAATAATCAGATATAATATCTTGCGAAACTAAACCTCTATTAACAAAATTAATGGATCACTCGGATTTTTCATTCGAGGGTTAATTGAGAGAACGTTTTCGAAGGGTACGGTTTAATTAATTTCTGTGTCATAGATTTTTAATCTTAATCCCGAGAAGACCCGAAGAGAGTGGGACTTCAAGGGGGGGGGGGCGGTTCCCTGTGTCAGCGGGCCGTGAGATCGGGACCGTAAGCGGGACAGATTCTACGTTAACGACAAACGAGCCAATACCGGCGGGGGCCACAGGACCCATTTACGCGTGCAGCTAATTCGATTTCGCGTTGCGTGTTATGCAAATCGATGATCCGAAGCGACGACTTGCTCGGTGCGGTTGCGTGCACCTAGCCAACACCAGCGTCTTCTTCTTCTTCTTCTTCTTCTTCCTCTTCTCCGTGGACGATGGCCACGGAACTGGTCGGGAAATGTTGCGCGATAAAACCACCTCGATCGTTCGTATCTACTAATTGGAACACCGACAATAATTCAACCAGCCAATCCCGAAGGGTTATACTCTTTATCGCTTCCCGTCCGCGTTTTATGCTAATCGAATATTCCACCGCTCTTCACCCGCACTCCGCCCCGGATGCGCGTTTTTCAAGGACCATCTTTATCGCCGTTGCCATTTCTAGTTTTTACTCGCGAGGGTGTAAACCGTGTCCTCTGGACATTACGTTCTCGTCGTTTTTGAAGAACTGCGATTACGTTCTTGGAGTTAGAAGACACCGGCGAATAGCTTGCGGATTTCACATATTCCTAAAGAAAACGAGTAAGCGAGATCTAAAGCAATATACAGATCAGAACGCGTAGAGCTTAATTGTTATAGACGTTGAAACAGCCTTCCACTACTTGCAATTAATGCGAACAATTTATATTTTACAATATCCGCAGGTTGCTGATGAGTACAGCGAAACTAGCTCATCTTCTAGTTAAATGCTTTCCGATCAACTACGATACACTATAATCGATCAGTTGTAATAAATTAGAACCAGTTCTAGTATGTTAAAGGACGTCAGGTCCAGTGTTCAGTATGTCTGATTCTTGATGAAGATTGCTAAAATTTTTATTTCGCACGAGGATCCGCAGTCTACCTATGAATATAATTAACCTAGCTCACCTTCTGGCTAAATGCTCGCCGATCAATTAAAACATGGTTTAATCGATCAGCTGTATTAAATTAGAACTAGTTCTAGTATATTAGAGGACGTCAGCTTCGATATTCAGTATGTCCTCTGACTCTCGATGAAGATTGCTAAAATTTTTATTTCGCACGAGGATCTGCAGTCTACCGATGCATATAATTAACCTAGCTCATTTTCTGATCATTGCTTACGGATAGAAAGAGAGCTCATTTTCTAGTTAAATGTTCTCCGATCAACTAAGATACACTTTAATCGATCAGTTGTTTCAAATTAGAACTAGATCTAGTATGTTGAAGAACGTCATCTACAGTATTCAGTATATCTGATTCTTGATGAAGATTACTAAAATTTTTATTTCGCACGAGGATCTGTAGCCTTCCGACGCACATAATTAACCTAACTCATTTTCTGGTTCATTGCTTACGGATCGAAAGAGAACTCATCTTCTAGTTAAATGTTCTGCGATCAACTAAGATACACTTTAATAGATGAGTTAGTTGTTTTAAATTAGAACTAGTTCTAGTATGTTAAAGAACGTCATCTCTAGTGTTCAATATGTCTGATTCTCGATGAAGATTGCTAAAATTTTTATTTCGCACGAGGATCTGCGGTCTAGCTATGAATATAATTAACCTAGCTCATTTTCTGGTTCATTGCTTGCCGATAAAAAGAAGGCACATGTACCAATATATCCGTTGGTCTTACGGAGCTGTTCTAAAAACGTTGGAGAAACGATTCTAAACGAAGGCCCACACCCGATTGATGGAAAAATTGTGCGATACTGGATCGTGAAAGTTTAAAGTCTCCGGTTGGTACTTCGTGTAAACCGTTTAACAGCGGTGTTGGACCGTTGACAGAACTCGCAGCGGTCATTTCCGACATGGTAATGCCCCCGAACGTACCCGGTATCGTTCCCGATCGTCCAATCACTAACGGACCCATCTGCCTCTCCTAAAAGGCAGAGAGCGGACCCGTCGACGCGATGCTTCATCTTACCCGGTGCGGTGGACAAGGCGAGATTCCGCCGGCCGAGCACTCGATAATTGACAACCCGGACTATCTTAAATCCTACACACACCGAAGCGAACCTGGATGGCCAGCTTCGGCTGATGCCCATAATGCGTCCTTGGGAACCTGCTCGGATCGGCCAGCGCGCTTCCTACATTAGCCCGCGAATAGCCCCGCGGATAATTATTCACTCCGATGGCATCGTAATTGCTTCCAAAAGTGTCTTCGGATAAGATCATCGATGGGATCTTTATTCAGAAGCGTCGTTAGTTTAAGAGGAGCCGTTTTGTACTTAACGGTGCGATCATTATGAGACGGAAGCCGCGTTGCGAACAGCGGCCCAACAGCCCGTTCGGAATTCTAATAGTTTGAACCCTGGCTAAGTATTATGACGGCGATCGATCAGACCGAGTGTTCGGGAAGATGAAACCTTTATCAAGAAATTAAGAACATAAGATCGGTGTAACTCATCTTTCTATTTCTGAAGACTTCCAGCTACAGTTAGGCGATTTTAGTTTTCTTCTTTGAAAATCATTCTCTTTCTTTTCTTTTTTTGGCTGATTTACCGTTCGCGTTGCTACAATGGGCGGTATTCAACAAATTGCCTAACGTTTGTCTAAGTAGATACAATCAATTTCATACGTGTGAAACGAGAATTAAGAACTTAGAAACTTCAAGTTTAAACTTTGAGTAACTTCACTCCCGGAGGAATTAAAGAATAGTTCTATATCTCTGAATGTTCAAAAATTACATTTTTGCTGGTTGAAACTTTGCAGTACTGTACTTATTGATACTCGACAGATTGATAAAATTTTGCACGAATAAATACGCTCAATTTCTTATACACGAGGTGAAAAAGTCGTATAAGACAGAAATATCCTAAGTTGAAAGAAATGTCTTAGTTTTGAAATAACATTTTCTAAGATTACGTTAAAAAATAATTTAGCCTCCGGATGACTAGACCATTTAGTCCATTTTGATTCCGAGTTTTAAATTTTTCATGTGGAAGCCAACTTTCTGAGAGTTACTTCAACTCATTCTGTATTTATATTATATCCTGCGAGAATGTCGATCTTGATCTTTGAGAAATAAGTATAATACATTGGTTCAAGAAGGAGTAAGAAAACTCGATTCCTAAGAACTTGAATGCTATAATAAATAACCCTCACAGTGAATGTTAAAACGTAGAAGAATTATTTAGGGGAAGTACTGTTTTCACGGCCATCAACCCAGACGAACGTGTAGGAGCTAAACTTGCCAAAAGTGTTCTCAGAGGCATCCTCGTCGTTGTAAGGCAAGATAAAGAGCTTTAACCTTTCCGGTGACAAAATCATTTAGCGGCAGAAGACGGATGCTTAAAAAATCCGCAACAAGCTCGTGCACGTGAGAGAAAAATCGTCGTCGAAGCGAGTCGAACGTAGGATCGTGATCCTGGCGTTTCAGTTTATGGGTGCCAACGGGTTCAAAGATCACGGGATCAGCGCGAAGGTGGACACTCGCAGAAGGGGAGGCTGTTAAATGACGTTATGCAAATTGCCGTGCAAACTGCGGTGTCCCATGACCCTGCTACCATTAGCCTCCCACAGCAACCGATACCTTCCAGCCAGCCTTGTCCTGGGAACTGCGTTATTATTTACAGGAATTAGCATTATGATGTTTCCTCGTGTCAGTCCTACACGCTCTGAATCTCCCGTGTCCCGAGAAGGAGTTTGGCCCGAAGAGAAAAGCACTTGTCTCACCCTCGAACGAGGACTTCCGCATGCCGGGTGCTGAACAGTTCAGGACTAGTCCCCGCGGCCACACGACAGGTTGACGGCCAGCGGCTCGTTACGCGATCATCAACGAGTAATCTCCGCGCGAAAGGAGCCGTTGCTTGCTTTGCGAACCGTGTTTCATCTGTTTCGCGGAGTTCCGAGGGAATCTGAGAACCTTCTCAGCTTGGAAATTAGCTGCTTCCATCGCCTCCTACCTGCCAGCTGAAAGACGATCTTTGTGCGCGGCTTCGAACCTCGGTGATTCGATAATTTTGTATCGAACAACAGCATGGTTGTTCTTATCCAGATAGGACCGAGTGGAAGTTCGAGAAGACGCGTCTAACACTCGGTTTGAATCCTCGACTGTTCTACGCAAACCTATCTATCGCGATAACAGGAACAATACGTAAGCAAACAAGAACGTTTTGTAGTGCATCTTGTATTAACACTGGACTGCGGATTTTTATGAGAAGCACAAATTAGTTTTATTTATTATCAAATACAGGACATGCGTAGACACGAGTTTGTTCTGTTGAGAATTTTAATTGCTTGAAAATGATTTTCAAATTGTTTGAACGTGTCCACTGTTCTGTATTTAATATGTACTCTTTTATTGTAAAGGTCCGAAATTGTTTTGTTCGTCAAGGTCCGAAATCCATGGCGAGGATGACTCGAGGGAGGACATCTCTCGGCACGTCTGCAAGATTTTAACCTCATTCTGAGGAAACCTTGGAGGCTGCACCACCACCATCGTCCCCATCAATTACGGTAAATGGAGAATTAGAAGAGACAATTTGGAAAACAGGAGCTGCTTTTAGAAACAGTCACGTTTGAGTAGTAAGTCGTACAAAAACTTCGAAACAACAACACCCTTCATTCTCGTCACCGTATATCTCTATCAATTTACAGTAAACTCGTTAAATTCTCCTAAACTCCTTCGGCCAAGTCCTGCATTATTATAGATGCATAAAATCCACAACCTAATTATCACTAGACCTAAACCTGTCGCTTAAATGATCGATGTCATATTTGTCATTTTACAAATATTAAAATTGCAGCGTTGCTTTCATCAACACATAATAACAGATACTCGCAAAAAGTTTAAATAAATGCAACTTTGTAATTTTTATAATGTAAAACGTTTCTCGTGGTTGGTAGATTCAGAGTGAACGCGACTTGACCGTAGTACGTCGGATCTATCCTACGGACGCGTGTACTTTCATAAACACCCCCAGTCATGCAAGGCGCGAATAGTCTCCAGGGGTTAGAGGATCGAGCAGCGCGATTCGTCACAGTGAAAATTATTTCGAATGTACGCGATTCCCTCGGGCACTTAACCCGCGTCAAGATTGGGAGGAAATCTTGCGTGTCATTTGCCAGTTAATCTAGTAGTCCGCGATTATTCAAGAAAGTAGAGTCAGTTCGCGGGACGCCGCTTGTAATCGTGCCGGGATAGGTGATTATCGTACGGGAACGAGATTGAGCAATTTATCTGTCTGGTTTCGAGCATCCTAAAGGATGAGAGGTGGATGGGGGAGGAAACCCTTAATCGAGTCGATAACGTTCTATCGGCCGGCGGACGTGGTTTATGGGAACGTATTAGCCAATGACGGAGTGAAACGCGTGAAATTCATACGCGGCGTCTTTGGAAATCCTATGAAACCGACGCGGTTGTGTTTCTGGAGGAGAGGAGAGACCGAAAGAGAGACGGAGAGGGAAAAAGGGGAAGATGGAACGAGAAGACCGGTCGATCGGTACGGTCGGGGCGAATTCCAGGGAATCATGGAGTGAAACGCGATTTGCCGGTGCGAACCAACCAAATATGGCGGAGAGGGTAGCTCTGCTCGACTCCTCGGCTCCTCGGCCTGGTGGATTCAGGTGAAGACGAGGAGTCGGGAGGTTTATCCTCGACCCCACGTAATTCTAGCTCAGGTAGATCTATAAATAGAGGGCCGTGTACATGATGCCGACCTGTTGCACGAGCACCCTCGTGTGAACGCCGAGGCCCTGAGTAATCGAACCCCGTTGTTCCCGACGAGTATCTTCTACGAGCCGCGCGGTGCCGCGGCCTCACGTTCCATCGTTCCATCGTGCCCAAATGCACTCGCCGGCTCTTCGAGAGGTCATTAGGCGTAATGAATACCCGATAGCCCCTTAACCCGCAATATAATCGCCACAAGCAGTTCTAAACACGGCCGGGGAGCGCTACGACTACGGACTCAAATCGCCTCGCATTGCCTCGCCTCGGTTTCCTCGCCAGCCTCGCTCGCCTCGCTTACCTCGACCACTTCGTTTCTTTGTCCAACCCCGTACTAATGATTTCGACGGCAATATCCGACGTATCCGCGCGGCTCTGAGTTACGCCGACTACTCCTGATGTTATTGCCACGTTACTGATTTTTCTTGAAATCTTGCTACACCGGATAATCAAACCCGTCTAAGCCCTTGCTACGCTAACTTCAACGTCTGCGCGCTAGGCAGCTCGGATCTTGCGATTTTAGTGATAAAATTACTTTAACCATTCCGTGTTTTATTTCTGTATTTTGTAAAACTACCTCGAACAGATCTTCAAGCATTACGCGTCATCGAGTACTTTGTAATTTTGAAATGTCTGTGGTCCACGACTAACGTTGTTTCAATGAATCCTTCAATAACGAATTCAATTGTGAACAAATTTGCCGTCAAGTTATTTAATAATTCGTTTGGGAATATAATGTAAAAGATTTTTAAATTATTTCAAACTCTATTAACCACTTGCTACATAATTTTCTTTGTAACTAAAAATGTTACAGACGAGGAAAGACAATTTATATCTTTTACACTGCTACATCTACTTCGATGCTTAAATATTGATTACAAATGAACAACATTTAATATCGTCTAAAAAGAAAGGCAGTATATTTAGATTTGTAATCTTGAGTAAAATTGTAGATTTTACTTTAAATCTTCAACACTTCAATTAGTCTACAGTTTTCAGCTTTACAGTAGACTTTGTTCAACACAATGATCGTATACGGTCATTAGAGAATAACTAGGCACGCAGTAACTACAAATTTGTCTTTTCTTTTCGTTGTTCTGCGGAGGACAAAGAAAGTCTAATGACTGTTACTGTAAAATAAGTCTTAGTCCAAGGGGTTAAAATGAGTAATCGCATTTTTAGTTATCTCCTGTGTCTTACACGCATCTTTGCATAAACGATCCGCAGTCCACTTATTAGCCGCCAGTGCAATAAAGTTCAGTCAATCAGAAAGTAGTTTTTGTTCACATAGAATTAAATTTCCATCGTGCGGTTACGCTAAGCGTCTATTCATCTTTATAAAAGACAAGGCTAGTTAGGTGGAACGTCGTTGATAAATTCCAATGTATCGAAACGGCGCGGCGGCGCGACGAATCGCGACAAGCCAGGGTATTATCATATTCATGACGAGAGAGAAAGAGAGAGAGAGAGAGAGAGAGAGAGAGAGAGAGAGAGAGCTCTCGGTCGTTATTAATAATGTTACATGGTACATAAGTGCTACAAAAGGCCGAACTCGTTGACCACACGGCAATGACACATTACGTCAAGTATGCGAATCAGGTAGGGCCCAATTCACGGGCGAGGTTAATCGTTTCCTCTGTAATGACTACCATCATCCGATTTTTCTGATGAGGTACCGTTCGGGCCGCGCCGAAGGTAGACCGAAGGAGTCCATCAGGGTATTCAAAGTCCCCCCATTTATCTTGCCCATCCTTCGAGTGGTGCGTCGCCGATTGAAACGTCCCCTCTGTGTCGATCGATCGTTCGATCGCTCAGCAGCACGTAATAACGAGTATTACCGCAAGATGCGGCGATTCCCCTGGTATTATAATATCTCGCTGGAAGATCGCATCGGGGCCGGGTGCCCAACAGCCTCGAGATGAGAGATACTCATCCCTTTTCCCTCCGTGTACCCCCCCTCACCCTTTCAAGGGCCTCCGATCCTTCGTTGCTCGCGTTCCCCCGTGGTAAACGTTTTTTTCCTCCGTACGGACACATGCGTGCAAAAATTATTGCGCGTAATGCCACTGCTATTAGAGCGCGGTCCCGGCGCATTCATTACGGCGATTATTAAATTCGTGCAATTTGCTCGTGGCACGATCAGATTTTTTTAAAAGAGCGCAAGCTCGTTTCACGGTCCGCAAGGAACGCTCGGTTTCGGTTTCTTTCGGCGAGAGGGAAATTTTCGCTTAAGCGTTCGAGATTCCTGCGGTTTCGATTTTTGCGGTCGCCGGATACGCGATTTTTTAATACCAGCTTCGCCGTAGCGTTTTGCGAAAATTCTAGGGTAGTTGTACAACGTTTCTTGTCTCTTGGTAATTAATCACGAGCAAGAGTGTCGAGGGCAAATAATAATTGTAATTTCTTCTTTAAATCCTGGAGAACGACTTCACAGCATTCTACCGACTATGATGAATATTAAAAAATTCGAGGAGGTCCATTTTCAAAATTGCTAAACACCGTTGCGGCAGTCTGCAAGGATTCTTGGTTCTTAAAAGAAAATGGCGAACGTCAGAGAAATTCTAATTACAGTTTTATTTCAAGTTTCTGTAAAATAAAGGGCTAATCACTAATTTCCGTACAAACTCGATGCATATGCGTTCGTGAGACGATGATAGTTGTTGCTAATACCTGCGATCAATGTTAAGCACTATTTCACCGGAACGTGTGCAATATCCTAGGAAACGTGTAACGAATCCAAGACGTCTTTATACGTCAAGAGGTTAATACAAAACTAGCGAATGTATCGAGTGAAGTGTATTCCTCTCTCGCAACTCAATTGATTCGAGACTGAAAAATGAAAATGTTCTCATCCGCCGTCACGCTAATGGAAAATTATCGGGAGAAACGAACACGCCTGTGTGCCTGGGGGTTCGTTAGGTTCAATCTAGAAAGGCGCCGCAAGGTACTAACGTTATCCAGGAGCGAAGTTCGCTGCCAAACAACCTTTCATCGTACAATTAACTCGATATTATTACCCGGCGTATAACTCGTCCATAAGTTACTCGCATTCTTCACCCGGCTCTCCGTACATCTGCCTTGCGCATCTCTAGAAAGGCAATAAAACCGTAATTCCATCTTCCACCCCGGTGTCGTTCACCTTTTCTCGCGCGGGTTCCCGCCCTCCATTTCCATTTGCCGGGTTTCGTATGTCGTAAGTGGAAGGTTTTTCCCTGCGAGAAGATCGTGGAAATATTCACGTGGAAGGCGACGAAACGGTTTCCGCTTCGGCTCTCGATATTATTTTCCCTTTCCGTTCCCGGGCAAGTTTTTATGGCGGAAGTCGCCTCTTATCTAATTTCGACAGCGCCACACGGTTCCCTCGCCGACAGAGAACCCCTCCCGCGGTCCCTGTCGGCTGTTTACACGATCTATTAACGCCTTTGCCGATTTTTGTCCTCGCTTTTCCAGACGCGACCGACAGCCTCGTCGACAAAGGCCGCTGTTAGCGATTTCGTGGTCTCCGTCGACGCGGTTCACCTGTGTGATCGACGTTACAGCGAAGCGAGAAAGGGCAAGGCGAGGAGAAGAGGCACGGAAGAACGTTAGAAGCCGCAATAAAAGCGGGTCTCTCACTCTCTCTCTCTCTCTCTCTCTCTCTCTCTCGCTCTCTCTCTCTCTCTCTCTCTCCCTCTTTTTTTGTTTGACGAGAGCCTTTTCCACGGCGTCTTTCACGTTCCCAAGCCTCGGCTCTCTTACTCCCTTGGTGCTCCCCGAGCAACTCTCAGGGCAAACGCGCCTTTGCTGCCGAGTTTCCGGCGAGAAGTGCCCTAACCCGTGTAAACACGAACCCGGGGCCCTGGGAATGCAACGCGTCGTTCCACGGATAATCCGTAAGTGGCTGTTTTGTGTCTGGCTGGCGTGTCGTGTCTATTCAACTCGCGAGCCCGCGTTCCTGAGGTACGTACCGACCAGGAACGCATTAGCGTCCGGACAAAACGCCGCACGGTTTATGATGTGGACCGCACTTTCCGATGTTTTCAGCTTCAGTTTACAGTATATCATCCACTTGGAGATCTTCGCTTCGCGTCGTCGAGCGAGTGACTGGCGAGTTAAAACGCTGCGAAAAACGATCGATGGAAAAGCGAGCCAGGAATGACACTGACGTCTTCCAGATGCTTTTGGCGCTAGGAAACCGTGGTCGTGATGAATCTATTTTATTATATGGTTGAAAAATACATAACATTTGCACGGAGCAGCTTTTCCACAGCTAAACAATCGAGGGTGCCTAAAATTTCATCTGTAATGCGTTTATGATCAAAATGACTAGCTACAACTCGAGGTAATGAAAATATTTAAAAAATTTGACAATGCCGACACAATTGTTTCAACGAACTAAAATTCTAAAGGAAGAAATTCTTACGTAACTCTTAATACTTAGAATAGATATCTTTTAAATCTAACTGTGATATTGCTTCTGATGCGATAGCTACTCATCCTCTTGCCGTGTCATTTACTTTGCATCTACATTTAATAAAATTGATAAAATCTGATTTCTTCTAAAGTCGTAACATTTATACCTGTTAGATTTCGTTTAAAATCTTCAACACCAGTCTCGATCTTCGTAAAGTGGCAAGGAGTTAATCGACAGAAGTTAGAGTAATTGAATATTGACGCGGTTGACTTAACAGACACGAGCATCGACATCGAAGGGATAACAATTTCAACTGGTTGCAGGAAATTAGAAATTACTCGGAACGCTTGCAACTAAAGTTTATCGTACACGATAAAGCAGCTAGAATCATGCGAAACTTTAAATTCGAATTTCTTAAAAGAAAAAAGAAAGGAAAAATGAGAACCCATCGCAAAGACGTTTGGATAGTTTCGCAGCGCTAAGTGCATACTGCAGATCGTTCGCGAGCAGCAACGACCGCGCGCAGTATCATCTCCGCGCTCCGGTTTACTCGTTGTTCAGCGTAATCTTAGGGATTTCTTCGGTCGATCGCGCCTCTCCCTGTAATCTGTAGCTCGAGACCGTTTCCCGGATGGTTGCGATTCGAGACGCGGTAATTGGAAAATTAATTTTGCCACAAAGTAGAGAAGCGAATCGCGCTGCTGACGCGGAACAGGTTTCTGGCCGCTGGCCTGCAGTCGCGGCGCCATCTTCGTCTATATACGATCGTCATAGACGAGCGCTAATCCAATTACGCGTTCTTTCCATCCCGGAACGGTGGACGCGATACCGCGAGAAAGGCAGTTTGGATTAGCCGACCGATCGTCGAGGCAATTTGCACGAAATTAAAATGACCGCCGATCGAGGGAAGCGTCGAAGCTGGGATCTTTTGCTCCTTCAGCCAGGTAATCGGCCGGTGGATGATTGCGACAGGTGTAGCCCGAGTGTCGCGATCGCGATCGCGATCCTCGGGCGAGTACCGAACTGGTCCTCGGCGATCACGAAACGTCGCGTCGTCGTCGTTGGGGCGTTACGAAGGCTCGACTGTCTATCAGATCGCCTAATAACAGGAAGGTGTACGTCGATCGCGGTAATTAAAACACGCCATGTTACAATCTTCAGTCCATTAAAGCCCATCAATTACAACGCCGCGCTGTTCCCTCCACGAAGGCCCATCGAACAACGAATCTTGCCGGAGCTATGCATAATTCAGATCGTGTCTCGCGATAATGGTCTCCGGGACGGTCCACTGGAATCGATAGGTTCCTGGAAAGGGATTCTGCGTGATTTAAGGGTTCGCCGCCTATCCCCACCTCTTCAAAGCGTTCGTTCGTTCACGGTTCTCGATTAAAATTTTTTGTTGGCCACACTGGTTTCGGCGATGCGGGATTTCGTGCTCGTTTTGCCGACCGCCAGGATCCACAACGTATATAACCAATCCTCTATTATGCCGACCTGATCTCCAGGAAATTAATTAAACGAAAATGTCAGAGATCCAACCGTCGCGTAGCGGTCTACCCGATACGCTCTAAGTTCTACGATGCTCGATCCTCCTTGGTGGTATTCCCTGATTTTGGGCGACTGGGTTGATTGATCTGTGGCTCGAGAGGTATTTTAACTTGAAAATTTAAAAAGAAAACGATCTTTTTATAGCATAGCTTCCAAAACGTTCACATTTCGTCGCATTTATTTCCTGATACTGAAGAACGCTAAACGTGATTCGATTACCTGTGTGAGAAGCTTGCACGACTATTCAGAATACTGTCACTTTTCAAATTCCCGATTAAATTGTAAATAAAACAATATTATCAAAATGGAACTTTGCGAATTTGTTCTGTACAAATAAAAACTGTAATTCGTTCGACCCTTGCATACTTTTCAGGGTTAGTTGCATGAAAGGACCTAAGTTAATTTTTCAACCATTTCTGCTTTGCACTATCGGTCAGCAAAATTTTCAAACCTTCCATCTACTATGTCACCGTTTAGAAAAAACGCATTCCGTAAAACTGATCGAAAGAAATCAGTCGTTTCTCGGTATGCAAAAATAACAAAAGTATGAATCTCCTACTGGTTATTAAAACGAGAATCCTTTTGTAAAACTTCTAGAGTCTTTCTTCGACGCGAATAGAACGTAATCTGAACGATGACTATTACAAGATAGAAAGACTCGGAGTGCATTAGAGGTTCAATGGGTTCCTTTACGGCGGCAAGAAGGCGATCCTTTGGAAGAATGGGTTTTCCCAGCGGAACGTCTTGGGAAAAGGGAAAAGAACTGGTTTTACGGGCGACAACGGTGGCTTATCGGGGGCTCTGCGAAAAGCGAGCGCGAAATTTCTCAGGAATCCCAAGCGTGGAGGATTCACCGCCCATTCCGTGCCCGACCAATGTCATTACCCCCGCTGCGGCATCGATGTTCGGATTTATAACGCTACTTAAGCTCTTCCTTGCGCTCATCGGACGTAAAGAAGAGGCGTAACGTCGCTGGGGCTGGGTAATGCTTCCACATGACGTAATATTTTACGTTTCCGCTAGATGTTTCTCAACTTCCTTCAACGGGGTACCACCCCTTGGCGCATAAAGGGGAACTATTTAGCCCAGGATCGCCTGGGCGAAATAAAACAGCCCGTAATTGCTTCCTGAAGCAGCTCTGAAGAAAATACGTCTGATTATTTCTCGATCATTTATCTTCCACCGCTTTATAGCACATCGGCTCGCGATCCTCGAGAACCTCTCTCTCCCTCTCTCTCCCTCTCTCTCTCTCTCTCTCTCTCTCTCTCTCTCTCTTTCCCTTTCTGTATCTCTTTTTCTTTCCCGAAGCCGGCTTCCGTTATCGCGCAGCGCTTCCTTCTTTTCGTTTCTTTCGCCGCGGCGCGTTATTATTGGCACATGTGGTCAGTTACGATCTTAGGAGCGCCGGATATTGTCCGTTACGGGGAGCACCGGTGATTAATTATTATGCAAACTAGCGGTATCCGCGTTCTTCGTCCTTTAAACCGCGTCGAAGATGCCGGCTCGCATCTCGCCGCAGCCTAATGGCACGTCTTTAGAGCGCCGCCGGAACATTCGAAAGAAATCGCCCCGACGTAGACTGACATTCCTCGGGAGGCGAGCGCAGAACGTTTCGAGAACTCTTTCCCAACTCTTGGCCAATTGCGGCCCATCCCCTTTGTACTTCGACATTTTATCGCGTTCGAATTATTGGTCTCATTGATCTCCTGACTGCGATTGCTTTTGTTAAAGTATTTGCATTATGTAAAAAACCGATAAAAATTTGTGTATGCGCGAAGAATTATTTATCGTTGTCTCTCTTTCTGTTCATCATCTACAGTTATTAAAATTATAAGAATGTTTCCACGAAAACTTTTTAAATAAACTCTTTCATTAATGTACATATTAATGTAAAAGTTGTAAGAAATTTGAGTAATTGCAATCTTGTCGTTGTTATACAAAAGTTTATACCAGCCTAGTTTAGTGCTCGGTGGTTCTAGCGTCGATGACGTTCCAACAATGTAGATGCGAAATAGTACCTTGTGAAATAGAAAATGTAATTAATTTAGATTTCATTTGTGAGGGTATTATTTAACTGCCTCTATTCAATATGGAGCCAGTAGCCGAACGTCTTAAGCCTTTTTATTATTGATATACTACTTTCACATATGAAACTATTAGGTCAATCGGAAAGTTCTGTCCACCTAGCGTCGAGTAGCCGTAGCTCGAACTGTGGGTAACTATAACCTCTAAAGTAAGGCTAAGTTTTTAGTTTGAACATCTATTAATAAAACTCAGTACACAACAATTTACGCTTGCATCAATAACTTCGTTTTTTTCTACATTGAAGATGTCGGAATTTGAGCCGAATAAGCGTCATTTGCGTGAAGTGTTAGTCTTTTGTTTCAATTGGAATAAAACGGCAGCTGAAGCTCATCGAATGATTGTAGACGTTTATGGCGGTAATGCTGTTTCCGATAAAACATGTAGAGAGTGGTTTCGACGTTTTAAAAATGGTTATTTTTCTTCGGAGGACAAAGAGCGTTCTGGACGGCCATGAGTATTCGAAGACGAAGAATTGCAGACATTGGTGGATGAAGATCCATGTCAAACGCAAAAACAAATTGCAGAAGCGTTAAATTGTGCTCAATCTGTCATTTCCGACCGTTTAAAAGCCTTAGGGAAGGTCTACAAGGAAGGAAAGTGGGTCCCATATGAACTCAAGCCAAGAGACATTGAAAGGCGGAAAACCATCTGCGAAATTTTGCTTGCTAGGCAACAAAGAAAGGGGTTTCTCCATTGTCTCATCACTGGGGATGAAAAATGGATTTATTTTGACAATCCTAAACGTCGAAAAATCATTTGTGATCCTGGACAACCCTCAACATCGACGCCAAAGCGGAATATCCACGGAAAAAAGGCTTTACTCTGCATTTGGTGGGATCAGGAAGGTGTGGTATACTATGAACTGCTAAAATCTGGTCAAACAGTCACAGGAGATCTCTACCGACAACAAATTATCCGTTTGAGTCGAGCATTGCAAGAAAAACAACCACAATATGAAACGAGACAGCGTAAGGTGATTTTGCTGCATGACAATGCTCGGCCTCACGTCTCAAAAATTGTCAAGGAAACGATAGAAGCACTTCGCTGGGAAGTGCTACCACATGCGGCTTATTCACCAGACTGTGCCCCATCTGACTACCACTTGTTTCGGTCGATGGCACACGCACTTGCTGAAGAACGATTTAATTCGTACGAAGATCTCGAAAAATGGATCTCCGCCTGGATAACCTCCAAAGATGAATCATTCTTTCGACGCGGAATTCGCTTGCTGCCCGAAAGATGAGAAAAAGTCATCGCTAACGATGGACAATATTTTGATTAATGTACTTTTTCATTTTCTTTCATGAATAAAGCTATACTTTTTGTAAAGAAAACGGACGGAACTTTCCGATTTACCTAATACATACGATTATATTATTTAATATTACCTACTGCACTCGAAGAACGACTGACAAGCTGATCATTGTGATCACTGAAATGAATAAGAGGGAAGAAGACTGACAACATGTTGGGGCCGAAATGAGACACGTTTACTCCATGGCGAAGATTATCTATCGAAGACAACGATACAGTCTGAAACTTATAGTTGCTGTCCTCTATCGCCAGTCTCTCAGGTAATCAGTTAAAAGCTTTCACCATGTAAATGGTCACTTAAGTCAACGACGCGACGAGTGTCTCGGAACTTGTACAAGTTCTATGACGTAAAAGAAACAAGTTATCGAACCTCTATTCTAGCTCCGATAAGAAAAACATCTACCACAAAGTAACATCACGTTTAACGAGACTTGTAGGATAATGTCCAACGACGCTAAATTGTGGTTACAAACTGCGGTGTAACACTCCTCTACACGTTTCTTTTAACACTAACCCAGCGAGCATTAAAATTGGCTGTGCTGTATACTTCTTCCAAACCATTTTTGCGTTGTATATATTTTGTTTAATCTTAAAAACATTTTCTGATGGACGACTAACTCTTCACATTCGAATGGTGTCTCTGAGGCACCATTAACACTAAACTAGTTAACACTAAAACTAACTGATGTGTATTGTTTTATAAAAATGCCGAGATTTAATTTATTTTGACTATTTGCGATTTTTATTACAAAGTGGAATTGAGCAAAAAGATCTATTGAGTTCATTTCTATGAAGGCAGTTTTATAACTTCCATAGATTTTTTTTATTTGGACTATTTGTAATTTTTATTACAAAGTGTAACTGAACAAAGAGATCTATTGAATCGATTCCAATGAAGGAAATTTTATAACTTCGATAGATTTAATTTATTTGGATTATTTTGCGATTTTCATTACAAAGTGAAACTGAGCAAAGAGATCTATTGAAACAGTTCATATGAAGATAGTCTTATAACTTCAATAATTGTACAATAAAAAATCTCAAAAGGGTGATTTCGTCCACTGTGATAGGTTTAGTATTAACGAATCGAATATCGTGTTCCCAGAATGATTAAACTTCGTTTAGGTTTCGATTCGTTAAGTAGAGGGAATTTTATTCGTTATTAAATCGGTATATTGCGAAGTAACAATACCGACGAAGATGAACGCGGTTGCTGTTAACCTAAGAGGATGATAAACCCTGGCTAGCCAGATTACCAAGAGTAATACATCAGGAATGCGTAGCATTCTGCGATTCCGGAATGTCGATTGGTCGAGGTGGATTACCGTCGAGTCTCGAGGGCCTCTTAACGCCTTTTCCAAGCTTGGGCGTGTAGCAAAGGAACACGAGAAGGTAGACACATCGAAAACACGAATAGCTCCGCAATTTTCCTTCTCCAATCTCAGTCTCGAATAATTTTGAATTTTATTTTTGAATTTAAACATTTTCTCAATTATCCTTCCAACAGTCAGAATCCTCGTAGCATAAAAGTTAAACCAGCTGAAGAATTATTGAAAAATGTACCAGTAACGTTTGTTAATTTGAAAATATATGTTAAAAAATTACTGAAAGTCATTATATTAAATGATCCCATAAGCAGTGGAACTTCGTCCATATTTTTGGAAGCTCGAATACAAGGACTCTTTTACAATCCATAAAGTTGTAGGAGACTAGTGCAAAAGGTTTAAAACATTAATAATTGTGATTATTTCTACGTGTTCCATTTTTCGAAACAAATTAAGCAAAATATATAATACTCATGAGATGATGTAGCACTTCAAACATTCAGAGAATACTAAAGAATTCTGTGAAGAATAAAGAATTAAAAATGAAAAAACAAATGAATTAACGTCTAGGCTGTACATAAATGAGACTTAATAATTTTCAGTCAAACAATTAGGTTAGATCAAGTTGATACGCTATCTTACTTCTAAAAATCTATCGAATTTGGAATGAAATTGCCGTGGTTGAGTGATGTACTGAAAAATTCTCAACATTCTTCTGTTTAAAAAAAGAAACTATTAGAAACTTATTTAACATATGACTGATCAGCGATTATTTCATAACTTTTTAAAATCCACGATCAGCGACTCAAGATTTTCTAATGGATTTTTCAATAATTCATCCCCAATAACGTCATCTAATATTTTCGTTTGAAATTACAACGTAAAGGAAGATATAAAGGAACTACAGATTTGACTTTTCTATTTGTCGCTTCGCGGAGGATAAAGAAAATCTAGTCACTGTTATCAGAAAATAAATCGTAGACCAAGGGGTGAACAACGTTGCTGGCAGATCAATTATTCTCCGATTAAGCAATTGCTGCGTTTTTTATAGACCGTGCAAGCTTTAAAATCTCACGGCAACAAACCACCTTTTTGGTAAAATTACGCGATCCAAAGCAAACGTCGGAGATCGTTGATGCATCAGTATACCGTTTCTATGGTCAACATGCATCAGCATGGTCACTCGGTTGCTAATCACAGTCCGGACAGTGTATCCAGCAACAGACCAGAATTTGATGCAAACGTGGGGACGCTGGGCATCACGTGCACAAATAGGGAATAATTAGAATGATAATGGAAGCGTGCCCTTCGCGACCGAGTCTGCTCGGTGGAAGAAGCAGACTGACTTCAGTTCGTCCTTTGTCTTGTTTGCGCGTCGGGAAACCCTCGAAGTTACTGCATCGCCGCACCATGTTTGCCATACGTTTACATGGAAAGCCTGAAATACCGAGTTTGCTTTGGGCGCGGCGTTTCGTGGCCGGTAACCGTCTTCGAACCTTCAAGTTCAAGGCACCAGTGCCACTTAGCGGGACAATGTTGAGGGTAAACAACCGGCCGGATTGGTCGGTTCCATTCAACGTGGGAAACACGAAAAAAATCTTATGGTTTTTTTAAGCTTCGAGCCTCGATTTCTGCTAGAATGTGCACCGTCAGCACAGGGAAAATGGGATGAGGTTGCAAACAGTGGACTGATCTCATCGCTTGGAAACAACCCGATGGAGCCTTTTTTCAACTTTCCAAGAACGAATTTTGTGGAATGTTCATTTTTTTCGTAATTAGCTGTGCTTTAGAGGCAGCCTCAATAAAACTTCTACATCCCTGTTAAAAATGTGATTATTTTCATAGTTGGCATTTTGAAAACATCCAACGGTAATCTGAATTTAGAATTATTAACTCTGTCAGCGAATCATTTTTCCTATTTTTCTACTTAAAAACGTGTCACAATCATAAAAAGTACATCTTACAATGATGCAAACCAAATATATCCTACAATAAAAGTAATAATCTGGAGATAAGTCGAAACATACTGGTCACTTTTTATTCTCAGCAGCTGTAAATGTCTGCTTCGGCACCTGTTTAAATCTCGACCAGATTTTTTATTTTACATCTATCAAAGTCCTAAAATATCTTCATAAAAATGGAGTCACTAGATTTCTTCACTCTTCACTCGAATGAATTAAATCTTGCAACATTTATAAAACAATGTATACCATCTGATCCGAATGCTCGGTACGTTCGGCGTTAATGGAGTCGTCGCGAATTCGATGTTTAGACGCAAGAACGAAGGATGAAGTTTTCGTACCACGTCTTCGGGAAGAACATCGAATCTGCTACCGTATTCTCAGGCAATATCGGCTGTCCAGTGTCACCGGTGACGAATCAGGAAATGACGGGGGCAGTTGATCGAGTCGCGCGTGTTCAAACAACCCGTCACCTTCGTCTTGGCGATTCCCCGTAAGGTCGGGGTGAAGGAACCTTAATGACTGGATATACCGAGAGGACGAGAGAGAAAGAGACGGGGAGTTAAAGAAACGGTGATCCTGGAACAGGCTGTGCGCACCTGTGTCGAGCTTTACCGAAGTAACGTGCCCGATCCCTTAGCGAGTCACGATGGCCAGTCTTCTTGTACAAGGTTTTCAGATCGACGCGACATCCCGACTAGGAAACCAGTACAAGGAAGTATCGGACGATAGCTGGAAGAGCTTGCGCTCCTGGGAAGTAGCTACGACGAATGTACATGAGATTTCGCGGAATCGAACGTGACTCGTCGAGTTTTGCCGTCATCGGAACCCTGAGGACCATTATTGTCCCTGTACGCGTCGCCAGCCTCGTCGAATAACTCCAGAATCATTTTACATAAATGTTCTTCCATTTGAATCTGTTCAGCGAAAACCTTTCCTAGGATACCACCACCGGTTGTCTGTCTTACTCGATTTCTTTTCCCTTTTGGCAATGCATTCGGGTTATTTATTTGGACGGTGGATCTTTATTGCAAATAAAAATCGTCTATGACATTAACCCCTTTGCACTATGATTTGTTTTACTGTTGCACCGATTAGAATTTCTTTCTAGTTCATAATTTGCTGAAGGAAAATGAACATTTAGAACCATTGTTTGTCTATATGTTCTCCGATGGATGTACATTAACAACAGGTAAATAGAATATGATTTTGATTCTAGGGAAATTTTTAACATACATATTTATTAGGCTATGTTCAGAATCTTCGAGTCTAATACGATGTTGCAAGGCAGGGGGTTAACCATTTTGTGCTACATGTATCATCGTTGGTACACGATGATATATGATATACTTTATAATATGTTTATAACTAAAGCATATATAACCCAGATTCCTAGAATGAGAGATTATAAAAAATGTAGTATAGATCAAAGCAAATAAGTTTGTAATAATATATGAATTTTGACTTACACATTAAATGGACTGTACGAAAAGTCGAGGAAAAATAGTTTGGCACGGAACGTGTTAATGATTTCAATAAAATGAAAATATTACATTAGTACGTTTAACACTACATCTACCGAGCATTAAAGTTGACTAGCCTGCATTGTCTGATAAAAATGACAAGATATAATTTATTTAGAATTCCTGCGATTTTTATTGCAATATATGATTAAATAAAGAAATCTGTCGAATCGATTCCTATGAAAGCAATTTTATAACTTCAATGATAGTGAAATACAAAAATTTAAAAAGGGTCATTTCATCCTCTATGGTAGGTTTAGTGTTAAATTCTACTAATCTTTCGCCTGTATTAAAATCCATCTATTCATTCTTATCACAATTTTATTAAATTCGCAGTCTAGTAATGGGATACTCTCGATCTTCCAAGTATAAGTTTTATTATATTATTATAATTTTACTATTCACGAGATATCTATTAATTTTAATCCTCGTATATGCCACAATTTCAAGATTCATCCATTCCCTAATTTTAATACCAGAACATATAATAAAATTGCAAATAAAAGACAATTCGTTAATTTAAGATGACAATTCGTTAATGAAGATTTTAAACAAAATCTAGTCAAATTTAATTCCTTTGGAAAAAGTATTTAAGCATTGGAGTAAATGTAGCAATATAGAAAATATAAATTGTCTGTTTTCTTCTGTAATATTTTTAGCAACGAAAACGTTATAATAACTTCAGTTACTAAGAAACTAGTATGGGTTAATGAAACAATTTCCCTGGTACTTAAAATTCTCGCTAAAGTATGTATAATGGTTAACGCCAGTATAAGAATGTTTTTAACACTTTAATTTTCTTTATCATTTCACTCAGAGAACTATTTCTTAAAAGTTTCGTTTCATACAGAAGAGCAGCTCGCAATTGAAACGTTGACACGTTAATTTGTCTCCTATGCTCCTAATCCTGACAGGGTAATAATAAAGAAACATATTGTTGCTATCTTAACAATATATCAGAATAGACTTCTACCACTTCCTCGGGCATTTTGACCGTGAACGAGTCTCACAAAAGAGATGAGACCTAAGAGGACCATTATCCTGCTGGCCCAGGTGTCGCGAGAAAGGCCGCGACAGGTATTCTAGATGATTAATACCCGACCATACCGGCTAGTTTGAATAATTTTCACTCTGATGGAACACTATGGCTATGGTATCGGTGACACGAGGCAAAGAAAACGAGAATGTACGAACTGGCGAGACACCGTTGTTCCGGTGGCCCCCTATAAATAAGCGGCGAGCTTGATGATCAATATTCGTACGTCCGGTTGGTCGAACGATCCGACGGGATATTCCTAATTGAATTTCATAAGAAGTAAATATTTTGATATACGTCCATGGACGATACCACCCACACTCTCAATGTCACGCAGATTTTTCCTGGTGTTCGTGGGCGATACTTAGACGAGTCGATAAAATAGCAAAAGCGAAGAAATTGAGAATTTGAACGTCATATATCAGAAAATCGATGTCGCTAACGCGTCATTCCAATGTGGAGAATATTTTCATGCGATGTAGCAACGTTACAAGTTTGCAAAACCAATTTAGTAATGTACATTCGTAACGTATATTTTTTTAAGTAGAATATATGTAAACAGGTTCAGAGGCCGTGACACGATGTTGTATTTAGCAATTTTTTTAGAGAAAATTAGTAGAGTTTTTAAAATGCAATGTACTCTATTTTGAAAATCAAATAGTAGAAAAGCTACTTGTTCAGTTTAGAGTAAATTTTATGCTGTAGTCTAAAGAGACAGGAGCAACAGCAACAAATATTCGTATTAACCCTTGGCACTCTAATGGCGCCTCTGAGGTGACACTAAAAATTGCCATACTACTATTCAAAATAATGTTTACATCACTATGCTTGCATTTAAAAAATTGGAGAAAGTTGAAGTGCTGTACGAACGAGTAATAGTAATAAATTTGATATGCACGAAAGGGAATGAACCATGTACAATGAAATTATTCTAGCCCAAAAAATATTTCGATGTAGGAATTAAAATTGCTTGGAGTGCGAAGGGTTAAAAAGTGAACATTTTCTCGTTTGTTATGTGTGTAACATCGATTCCAAAGGTTCTATAAAATCGAAGTAAATGTGTTCCTGATGAGACCAAAACTGGGATAGTAGAATCGATCACAGTTGTATTGTTATCAAAACCCTTTTACGTTATACAAATCATTAAAAAACTTCAATATAATCGAATGTATTATAATATAAACAAATTTGTATTCCCGGTCAAATACGTGTCACTTAAACGTGACAAACTCAATTTATTCGAATATGTCTCGCTAAAAATGAATCTCTAATCTTGACTAATGATGTGTCACTTAAACTATGACATAGACAAGTCAGTTAACGCGTTAATATGTTTATTTTAAGCAACAAAAATTGATTTATCACGAAATGGCAGTCGTCCGAAGCAAGAGTTCGACGTTTCAACGTCCAAATTTCCAATTTCCTGAGATTCAGGAGAAATCTTTGCCCAAATTTCTAACTAGAAACGATCATCAAAAACGTATCAGTTCAAACTTTCGATCGACTCCGATTTTTCCGAAGCACATAAGAATTCCTGACTCGCAAGAGGAAGGTACAGTTAGGCCGCAAAGATTCGCAAAACTTAATATTTCCAGTCACGGTAGCGGAAATAACAGTAACCAGGATCTATTCTACTGACCCGAACGGTTCCCACGAACTCAATAAAGAATCTTTTTAATATCTTCACACGGGTCTGAGGAATCCTTGAAAAAGAGAGTAGCGTTATCAGCATCTCATTGTTACTGGAACTTTGAGAGGGAGCGAGAAC